>NJRP01000427.1:73205-93488 GCA_003063835.1 Aphaenogaster floridana
GAAATTATTTGTTCTCACCAGTTTTGGCACAAAACGTTGATTTCGGGTCCACCAGTGAAGTGGTTAAGACATTATGATCACAAATCGATGTCGCGTAAGTTCTACACGGAAATAATGGTTTTGCTGAAATATATCTAAAAATTTGCTTAGATACAAATGTGAAAATAATTTTGTTAGGCCATCAAAATATATAATTTTCTAGGACGCTCAAAATAGTTGCTGGAATATCAAAACTTTTTGTAACATTATTATAATGTTTCAGCGTCCCACGTAGTTACTTTTGATGATCTAACAAAATTATTTTCAGGTCTGTATCTGGCCAAATTTTTAGATACTTCAGCAAAACCGTTCTTTCCGTGTAATTGACCGGCGGATAAAAAATGTACTAATAAAATTTCTAAGATATTGTCCGAAATCTTATTCGCGTTACTAACGCTCGACCTCTGTACCGTTGCGCGAAGTGACGACGGCTGAGACATACGAGGAATAACAAATCGAATTTTCCCGTCTCTAATCCCATCGCGCGTGTCTGTCGCGAAATTTCCGGCCGTAACTCGATTATCGGATCGTTCGCACCATTGGAATCGCGCGTAGAGGAACGAATCTTTCTCATCGATCATTCGTATCAATCCTGATGTACCACTTTCTCGATTTTCCAATCATCAAGCCGTTCTCCACGCTTATGCCGATTTTCAAATCGATAAAAATCACGAGAGAATTTCTTCAAATGGCTTGAACGCGCGGCTTGAAGAACTCGACAAAGGACCCCAGCACAATGCTCTCGAGTCTCGCGCGAATCATACGATTCATAAACCTGTCCGGTCGTTATCGAGTGTGCCTCGTGACTAATCAATAGCCGTTGCCACGCAGGAGGGTCACAAATATTGCGACCTGCCCACCCTTCCGCCGCGTTTATCGCGCAGTCATTTAGCGATCAAATCGCATTAGCGCGATCCGCTCGAAAAATACCAGAAGTAAAGGGCCATCAGGTCTCCGGGGCACGAGCTCCGTTTAAGGGCGGTATTCATAATCGGTTCTTATATTTTAGATCGTCTTAAGCACGATCTCAAGATGCTATACAGCCATTTCATTGGCTGAGCGGAATCTGAAGACCATAGCACACAAAAAAACGTACGCAGTAAAACTTAAACTTAAGCGAATCGACCAATCACAATCGAGACTTAAGAACGCCATTGTAAAACTCAAAACTTACGATTGGTCCATTCGCTTAAGTTTAAGTTTTACTGCGTACGTTTTTTTGTGTGTCATGGCTCTAATTCCTAGTCCACAATAGGTGTCGTAAGCTTTAAGCCTTAAGACATTGACCAATCACAGTCGAATGTGAAGAGAATAATCTACTGTGATTGTACAATTTCTTAAGGTTTAAAGCTTACGACACCTATTGTGGACCAGGAGTAAAGGCCATCACACATAAAATTCCGTAAGGACGTAAGACGTAAGCGTAAGAAAATCAACCAATCCCAATCGAGTGGTGGGATTACGGACAACACAATACTCGAATGGGTTTGGTTGATTTTCTTACGCTTACGTCTTACGTCCTTACGGAATTTTATGTGTGATGGTCTTTATGGGCCATCTACAATGAGTCGCAGTCTTAAGAGTCGTAAGAAATTGACCAATCACAGTTCATTATTCTTTGGTTGCAAGGAGAATAATGAACTGTGATTGGTCAATTTCTTACGACTCTTACGACTGCGACTCATTGTAGATGGCCCTTAAGATTGTCTTAAGTCGAGTCTTAGGTGGTCTAAAGGGCCATCTACAATGAGTCGCAGTCGTAAGAGTCGTAAGAAATTGACCAATCACAGTTCATTATTCTCCTTGCAACCAAAGAATAATGAACTGTGATTGGTCAATTTCTTACGACTCTTAAGACTGCGACTCATTGTAGATGGCCCATAAAGACCATCACACATAAAATTCCGTAAGGACGTAAGACGTAAGCGTAAGAAAATCAACCAAACCCATTCGAGTATTGTGTTGTCCGTAATCCCACCACTCGATTGGGATTGGTTGATTTTCTTACGCTTACGTCTTACGTCCTTACGGAATTTTATGTGTGATGGTCTTTATGGGCCATCTACAATGAGTTGCAGTCTTAAGAGTCGTAAGAAATTGACCAATCACAGTTCATTATTCTTTGGTTGCAAGGAGAATAATGAACTGTGATTGGTCAATTTCTTACGACTCTTACGACTGCGACTCATTGTAGATGGCCCTTTAAAAGAATCGGCCATAGGCCTGTTCTTTGTCGCTGCACTGGACTGCACTAAAACTTTCCATTTCACTTTCGCCAAACTTCAAATATACATCTACTTCATTTTAAGTACAACAAGTGTACTCTAGTCCAGCCACAAAGAGGCAGACCTTATGAATACCGACCTAAGCGCGCGATTCGGCTCGCGCTCGCGAGCGCAAACCCGATCTCGATCCGCGCAGCAAAAAGCGCGAACGAGAGCTGTAGAATCCGCGAGAGCGGACCGTCCGTCTCGCGCGCGTACCACCTTTCTTTCCTCCCTTTCCTCCCCTTCGAGGAGGAAAGGGAGGCAGCCAGGCTGGCAGCAGCGGGCGGTCGGCGAACCGGCTCGCGATCATTCCGAAGGTGCAACGCGCGGCGCATCGCGGGACGCGCGGCGCGTCGCCGGCTTACCAGGGCGCTGCAATCGACGAAGCAGTACGCCGCGTGCCGTCGAGCTGATAGCACGTCGTCGCCGTCGTCACCGTCGCCGTCGCCGTCGTCCTCGTCGCCGTCGTTGGTGGTCGGTCGCGTCCACGAAATCGCCCGCGTGTCTCGTTTATACCGTCCGGTTTGCGCGAGCGCCGCGCGGAAGCCGATCGGCGACGGTCGCGGATCGATCAGTGTCGTACGGCGGATCTGTGCACGCACAGACGCACAGACGGTCCGCCATCCGGGATGACGAAAGGTTCTCCGGTACCTTGTCACGGGAACGCCGCGAAAACGTCACGATTTTAAGAAGCGGTCGACTCTCGCGAAGTCGAAATTGTTGAGAAGGAGCTGTAACTCTTCGACATCCTTTATGCATGTAGGTGTCTTTTTGTCCATATCCTAAATGCGCGTCCGTGACGCACGAAAAATGAAACGTCTCTTTGGTGGACGAGAGGACGAGTTTGTCGAATTACTCCACCGCGCCGCGGCGTGATGTCGGGCTGCGAATTCACGAGATGAAACAACTCGCAGATTACACCGCGCGATGTAAAAATAATTTGGAGCACGGTAAAGGGCGAGAGCGATCCCCGAGTTCGTCGCTTAGCGCGTGCGCGCGCCAATTTTTCTCACCCACCGACATTTCCGGCCCTCGTCGAGACCCACGCTCGAAATTACATCGCGGCCCATTCTCGTTAATTGCACCGGGGTCACCGGATTTCGAGCCGGCGATTCGCGCGACCGTGCAGCTCCGACGGTGAAAGAAGAACAAAAGGAGCTGCGGAGAAGCGTCGAGCGGAGTAACTCCAAATTTATTTCCCAGCTGGTATCGCGCGTTCTGCTAACGACGTCCTCGTGTTTCGCCTTTATTTCTGTGGAGAGAATTTCTCAATAGCCTCGCCGCCGCTGAATTCACCACCTCGACCGATAAACAATGACCGCGACCGAGAGTTTAAAAAAAGGACAGTTCGTCCTTTCGGCAGACTGTGCGCGCGCACGCGCGCGCACGTCGACCTTGAATATTCGAAAATACTTCTGCATGATCCATTGAGTACAGCGGATCGATCGGTGGCACAACACTGCGCGGGATTCTCGCAGAAGACCGGCCCGATTCGAAGATCCATCAGGAAATGCCGATTCTTCCGTTCGGCTGAACTTGATCATCTTCTTTCAACGAAGAAGTCTCTTTTAATACAGGAATTCCTCAATTTCTCATCGATTATCCTGTGATTTTATAAAAGATTGACATTCGATTCATTTATCTAAATCGTGCGCTCCACTTTTCCATTTTCCCCAATCGTTATTCGATTGTTAAACGAGTGCTGTGTTGAAAAATTCGATTATTACTTCTTTATATTACTGAAGAATTTTTTTATTCTGGAATGCATTGGAATAGCTTTGTGATTATTTATTACTCTAAAACAATCACCCATCAGAGCGATATTCCTTATAGTAGGTATTACATTGAGCGTCTTGCTCATGGGCAAGACGCTAGCTTCAAGCCCATGGGCAAAACGCTAATAGCGTTTTCCACTGGGAAAACTGGTGCAACACTGGTGCACACTGAATACAATTTTATTGTTCCACTGTGAAAATCAATTCACATATTTTCAGTGTTTAATGTTCTACTGTGTTTAATTTGACAAATTTTTGCCAGTTAAACACTAAAAATATGTGACTTGATTTTCACATTGGAACAATGAAATTGCACTCAGTGTGCACCAGTGTTGCACCAGTTTTCCCAGTGGAAAACGCTACAAGTGTAATCGAGGAAAACCACGTGGGCAAGACGACATCGTCATGCCTCCGCAATATTCAACTCGTTGGATATTTTCTGCTAACTTCGCGGCATGACGCTAAGTGTAAGAGCCCGAACACATAAAACGCATAGCGTAGCATAAGCATAACATAAGACTGCTAAACCAATGAGCATCCAGCATAAAGTCGGCATATTGATTGATTTACATAAGATGCTCATTGGTCTAGCGCTCTTATGTTATGCTTATGCTACGCTATGCATTTTATGTGTTTGGGCCCTAAAGCCCATCGCACATGAAATTGCATAGGCTGCATAAGCATAACATAAAATCGCTGGACCATTGAGCATCTTGTAAATCAATATGGCGACTTTATGCTGGATGCTCATTGGTTTAGCGGTCTTATGTTATGCTTATGCTACGCTATGCATTTCATGTGCGATGGGCTTAAGAGGTTCCATAGGCAAAACGACGTCGTTTTTGTTTACTGCGCAAACGCTAGGCGATCAGCCGGATTTTCGGTTTTTTAAAAAGTGATTTCTGAACATCGGCCTATCATAAGCAATTGATCCATATACAGTATTATTCGATCAGCCAAGCGGTTAAGGAGCAGTAGTGATTACAAGAAGTGTTGCAAAGTCGGATATAGAGAGGCTACGCTCGCTTCGTTCGCTCCGCCCCAATAATTTTAAAATGTTGTATAAACCGTAGAGCAATAGCAAATCATCAGCTTCGCGTTCAGACATTTTGACAATACTGACAGGTCTCAGCGCTGTTGTTCTCCTTCAGCACTCAGCACTAACGTTAAGCCCAGATGCAAAACGCTAGGTGTAATAGTGTTTAAAAACAGCGTTTTGCCCCTTTGTCTTGAAGTCGGCGTCTTGCCCATGGGCAATACGCTCAATGTAATACCTACTTAAGAAATATCGCTCGGATGGGTGATTGTTTTAAAGCAATAAATAATCACGAAGCTATTCCAATGCATTCCAGAATAAAAAAATTCTTCAGTAATATATAAAAAAGTAATAATCCAATTTTTCAACACAGCACTCGTTTAACAATCGAATAACGATTGGGAAAAATAACAACGCAACAAAACATGTATAATTTATTTGCTGTATAATATAAACCGTCGAAATATTAAATAAACACGAAAGAGCGCCGGTCCCGCCGGACCGGAAGTCGCTCTCGCGGCGCAACGATAACTCGCACGTAACCGTGCCAATAAAATTATAAAACGACCGCGATTAATCAACCCCCCGGGGGAACACAACGGGGAATTCTCGCCGGAAACCTGCTCACCTTCGTCGATCCGCGGATCTCCGCCGGTTTCTTCCGCTCACGTGTGGGAGCCCGGGGATCCTTCCTCTTTCATCGGAAAGGAAGAGTGGGGCGGGGGGGGGGGATCGTGCAAGTCCGATTCAACGCGAGATAAATCGCGAAGACACCGCGGAATCTGGGCTCTCGCGACAAGCCGCGCGGCACTCCTCGTGCAGGATGAATTATCGGCTTAATTAAGCGAGACACGGCCAGGAAGTCTACCTCCGAGATCGCCTCTCTCGCCGATCTCTCCCTGTGTGACTTCAGTAATTTAGGTAGCGCGCTCTTACCTCGGCGATTACCTCGGCAATCCGACCTCCGTATAATTAATGCCGACAGCGCAAAAAGCCTTCGAAAATCTTACGTTTGCTCAATTCGGAAGGAAATGTCTTTCAGGCATTTGATGTTGTTCATTCCGCGCGATTACTAATATCATTTTGGATATGTTAGATATGTTAGGTATTTTAGATATGTATCCACCTATACATTGCGCAAAACGTTTCGACTTGCGAGCTTATCTTTTGTTAACGTTTATACGAAGCCAATGTGCGGAGGATATAGGGAAAATGGGCGAACATTTGGATAATAGCTTCATTAGGATTCATTTAAGCGAAGTAATAATCGCCATTGGACGGCGGCTGGGAATTCCGCGGATTATTTGACTGTCGATTCTTCTTCGAATCAAGCTCTCTTAATTTAACTCTCTTCAATTATCGCCGGAGTGTCTCCGATCGATCGACGCCGGCTTTGTCCGTTCGCGAAACGTTTCATCCACTGCGAATTGCGGGAATTTCACCAACCCCAGAAATTTCATATGTTTCACGGATATTCATTCGCTCGACGACTCAATTACGTTCCTATCTGGCTTTCAAAGATATCATGTTATTCCGATATCAATAAATAATTGCTCGAAAATCAAATTACGTACATTCGAAATCGCCCGATCCGGCCTTTGAGTTCATTATTTTATTAACAAATATTTATTGACAGATGTTCATTAACAGAAACTTTTATTAACGTTTCATTAGCAAACTGACAATATTCAGCCAATTATTTTATTAACAGACCAAGCGAAATATTTTGACACCGTGAAACAAACGGGACCTCGTATCGAACGAGAAGCGGAGTCGAGCTGCGGAATAAAATATTGTGCCGTGCAAGACTTGCGCGAGATGTAAAATTTGTGGTCTCCACGTGTTCCACGGGGCAAAACGATGGGACAAACGAACGTGTAAATACGGTGCACGAGTCGGGCCTCGTCGTGGACAGTGAGATGAGTGAGAAAGGTGCAGTGCCATCGTCGAAGAGCCGTGAAAGGGTGAGCGGAAGTATCTTTTGGAGACACAGCTGGCACTGTTCCGCCTATTTGCCGACGGAATCCTCTCTCACAAGGCTCACCAACCTACAATTGGTTCGCAGTTGGGAGAACATGGCGCGGGCTAAGACCGACAAGTAAGAACATTGATGCGACTCACTTTGATTAACAGTACAGAATACAAATGACTGCTGTAATGAACTCCTTGTAATTAGTCGCAGAGGAGAATATTTAGCTTAGCTTAATGAAGTCTTAATACTTCTTGAGAACACTTTATGTTAATTTCTTCTCTTGTATTAAAAACTGGCTGGATTTTTTATTATATATAGGATCATAAACTATAAAACTTTTCTTTGTAGACTTTTATTGAATCATAATTTTAAACGTCGTACAATATTTTTGTAAGATCTAACGATTAATAAAAATGGAGTAGAAGAGCTTCGAGAGGATGGCCCTGCGCACAATGGAGGAATATTAGATATTAGGAATAGGAATTAGAATTTTAGAATCAGTTTCCTCAATAAACACTATAGATAAATAATAAGTTATGTTGTGTTTCGTGCAACACATTTATGTCTTATATCTTATTAATATTCATTATGCGTTATGTTAAATATTTATTGAGGAAACTGATTCTAAAATTTTAATTCCTATTCCTAATATCTAATATTCCTCCATTGTGCGCAGGGCCGACTATAGAAAATATTATATGCTTAGTACCGTGCATTATACAAGTATATCGAAGCTTTTCTTTTTGCATACTGCTCCATTTCTTTCATATCTATTCTATCGAGAGTATCTTCGTTTCGATCCGATGTCAATTTTTAATTCAACACCCGCCAATCAATATTACGACTTGTATCGTGTCGTTTTCTCTTTTTCTGATATACTTTATGTTTCCTTCACGTAGTGCCAGTGGATATCCTTTGCCTTCACGATGCATTCTGACAGTCGGTGCACTCTTGCTTTAATATTTCAACATGAAATCTAAGAAATATTATCTAGAACAGTCTAGAATATTTAACGTTCGTTTTAATAATAAATAGCATGTCCAATCTGAACTCGGTTTTCTTCAGGGAAGATTTCAAACGAGGCCATTATTTGCTACAGCTATCTGGCACTCGATATTAATTTTAATGATAAATGCTCAAACTAATTTGAATTCGGTTTTTACCCAAAGGAAATTTCGCTCGAGACCGCCATTGGTTGCAACTGTTTAACATTCAACTCGCGACCATATATTTAATATATCGACACTCTCAAGTAAGTTTCTGCCAATTTACATGAGTTACGCCGAATCTGTACCGAGCAGAATTCTCGAAATGCGCACAAAGTTATGACGTGGCGCAGCCTAATAATCCAAATTCTCGCGCCACGGTGAGTGATCGAACAAGCAACAAAATGCAAATAGAACTTTAGCCTTTACCCGTGCAGCTAGGCAACCGCCGAGCGATTAAACACCTATATTTATACATACGTACGCGTTGAAGTTCATGGGGCGGCGTGTAAAAGTTCTACCGGGATACCTCCGGATATTAATTCGACGAAAGACCCGTTCAGAAATCCCGCAGCACGCACGCGTAGTTGAAACGTGTTGCGCTCGCGAATTAATAAATTGATGGCAATTACAGCGCAATTTTGCGGCGAACTGCGGACGTGTTGTTTTTGCGAGCGCCCACGCCGTGCCGCGTACACTCGACGTTGTAAATTTCCTCGCCAACGTCTACAGTCGCGGGTTTCTTAGATAATTATTTTTAGAATGGAAGGCGCGTCGTGTTAATTTGTTTTTAATTTGTACACTTTAATTATTTCGAGTTTGCAAAAAACGATCACTGATTGTGAGTTACGAGATGTCTTTATGAATGCGTTGGATGTGTCGTAATGTGCCCGACTGTACACGTGGGCAAAAGGCAGTCACCTTTATCATCAAAATGAAATTTTCCACGGCGGAGGCGGCAGTGGGCGGCAATTTAATATCATGTCGGATGAGTATTTCGTGTTTCCAACGTCGAGCGAAGTAGTCGAGGATCGATCGAGATAAAAATACACGCGTATTACACAACGATCGCGAGCACTCGACTTGTGCGTCCAAACGTTTCAACGATTGCAACGCGAAAAAGTGCTTCTTGCCGAGTCGAAGAATGAGAACCTTGACGAGAGAACTTTTTCTCGAAGTAAATGAAAGATAAGCGTGGATCCCCGAATAATTTACGCAGTAGCATAAATTACAATACTTTGCAATTCAGATACTTTCGAGCTTCGCCGCGACACGCTTAACATTGTCCTCGGGATTTAAGATATTCTTCCAAGACTAAATTTCAAGCTATCAAATATTAAAAATTGTGAAGATATAACACACAATTTTCATAATCTTTATTAAAGAAGAAGAAAGAAAGAAGAAGAAAACGCTTTGAGAGGAAGAAAAACTTTGAATAGCTTAGGTTATTTTATTGTTAAAATATATGAAAAGATTTATAAAATTTATAAAGAGATATGTATTTAACTTTTTTTTACCAGAGTAAGATTTTAAAAATAAATTTATCTAGGGCATTCTGTATGTATATACGTACGTCTTAGAATTAGAACAATCGATGCTATTTTACGATATAAATATATAATAAATGCATTAATAAGTAAATATAGATCTATATATGTGACTAACATATGTATATTATAGAAATATAGCCTACTTTCGGTCGGGCTGGATCTTTTTTGCCTAATAATATTTTATTACGTGAATTTATATAGATAGAAAGCTACTTTATTAATTTCAGCTTACAGCCAAGAAGTGTAGACTTGATTTATAATATTTCCTTATTGCACTCATACATCCATACATCTATACGTGAATTTATACACATTTCATAACTTAGCCAACTGCGTGCCGATTACTTTTCGGTCTTGAAACGCAGTCTTTTTAGCTAAAGCTGGAAATAGTAATATTATGTTAGGTTAAATTGATAATCAATTCAATAATGATACTAATAAGAAATTTAATAAATGCAGTTTCCATTAAAAAAAGATAGATTCGAGCGAATAAAGAGAAATTCATTCTCATCGAACAAAATCGAAGAAAATTATTTATCCTCGCGTAACGTTACGGCGATTACGCCGAATAGCCAAATTCGGTCTCTCCTTTTCGCGGCTTCGAGACGCCTGTCGCGATCTCCTCTCGAACACACCCGTGGGATCTCGTATGTCCGAGGCAGGTTCTACCAGAACCAGTTTTTCTCGGAGCTGATGGCGCGCGGTTGGGTTTCTTCTTTCTCCCTTACATCGCGACGTGGACAACGGGCAGACACGGCCTCCTCCCGGGTGCCGCATTTCGTCCATATCGCATCGCATATTTCCGATCCGGATCAGACACCGGGATTCCTTTTCCTTTTCTCCTTCGCGTCGCTCTCCCGTGATATCGAATGCGAATTATTCACGAGACGGCAAGCTCGACACGGCGTTGCCACTTCAGGCTCTTCATTTCCGGAGCCTCAGCCTATGTGCCGGATTAGATTCCTTGCGAGAAGATGCGATTGAGGATAGAGGATCTGAGGACTGAAAAGGATCACGTAGATTTCTTAAATTTGTTTTTATAAAAGAAAAGATAATAGCTAAAGAATTAATGATGTTCGAAGTTTAACATTTAACGTTTTGATGAATCAGGCATATAATCAATGTGAAATTAGTATTTCGAATCAATATATTTCTTTTTCAGAACAATTGAAATATGATTACTTACACAACTTGTTTATTTATTCTTTTACACTTTTCTACTTTCCTAAAAAGAATTCGCCTTAAGTTAAGAAGATATTTTATTTAATTATGTTTATTTATTTTTACGATATAAAACAAGGATCAATTTTACGAAAAAATTATTTTGTTTTATTAAATCGTCTTTCAATAATGTTTAACAAGAAAGTCTGCTTTTATTGCTATGTTTCATTAAAAGTTCAGATAATGAAGATTGTAGACTATTTTTATTTAGAATAAACTCACCGAGACTCTATAAGCTTTTCCTCTGGCTATTGCCTCAATTACATTTGGTTCAATCGATGTAATTGTACACTAGAATGGTAGACAAGAAACCAGAAACCTTGATGATACTAGAAGGCACGGAAAAGTCTGTTTGTTTGTTGGATTCATGATAAACGTTCAATTCAATTCAATGGACACTTTGAAGACTCTTTTTCTTAATTTCTCACGAACATCGCTATATGTAATATACATATGCAAAATTCTCTCTTTGGAAGTTTCCTGCATTCGTTACCATCGGGAATACATTGACTCTGTAGGATTCGCGGCACGTAATTCACTCCCACTGCATTCGTTCATCATATCTGAATAATGCATTTGGCGTATTATTCCTGTTAACAAATGCGAATTGATTTATGGACGGCTAAATCATTGGATCTTCGGCGAGAATTTCGAATTTTCTCAAACAATCGTGATTCATAACGCATTCTGCAGACACATCCGAAGAAAAGCAACGGATGAAGCGCGCGTCTCGTTACCTATGCGCGTTAATTCTACGCTCGTGTGTGCGTACGAGACCCGAAGTTTCACCTTCGCGCGAAACACGAAACTGGCGGGGCTAACCACATCCTTCCCATAGTGGTCGGCGACCATTCACTGTCGCTTGCCGTCGTCACGCACGACGTACGCACACTATTGGCCCCTAGACATGTATATCCGGCCGTGTATATTCTGATGCAACGCGAGTATCTCGTGATAAAACACGAGACACATCTCGTGATTTCATAGAGACACGAGATCACAATAAAGACGCCAGATAAACCGGAATTTTACATAGATCGAAATATTAGCAGGAATTAGTGAATTTTATGTAAATAAAATTTAACCCCGTTAGAACTTGATTTTTATGGCAAATAAAAAGAGAAATCTGTACGTATTATACACTTCAGTTTGTGACATATTTTTTACAATAATGTATGAGAATAATATCTATTATGTTGTACGGTGTATGCTGTAGATCGTAAATATGGGTATTACTTTATTTATTTACTTTTTAATATATATCGCAATTAAATTTATGTTATAATAAATGCTAGGACCAACAAAATTTTGTTAATGTTAATTACCATTTAAGAAAGATTGACATTTTTTAAATCTGTTAAATGCTTTTAATTTATTAGATAATATTATTTAATTGATTTGTTTATTAAACTATTTTAAGACAAAAAATATTCTTCTGCAGGATTTTAAATACATATTTTACGAGAGAGAGCGAATAATTAAATTATGTTTTAATCAATTAGGATCTAATCACCGCGATTTTAAGATTTTATCAGAATTAGTGAAGATAATATATTATACTTTGGATTATATTTCTTTTTAAACCATTAAAAAATTATCGGAACATTGAATTAAACATCAAGTCAGAATATGCTAAGATTAATCGTATCTGATTAATAATATCTGTGGCTTTATATTCAATAAAGATTGAATTCTCTAAATTTAAAAAAATCTTGAATTAAAGTGAAATCTGTAATCGTGAATACGGATAACTGATAAAACCCTCTTACATTTTCGTACTTAAGTCATCTTTCCGGAGAGCTCTTGAATTTTCAACGCCTGAAAACGGAGAAGAGTAAAAGAAGATATGTAAAACCGGACGGCCGCTCCCTTTCGCTTCCGGTAATTATTGGTAATTGTTATTTGAATGTAGTCAAAGGGATAAACAGAGGGACGATGGAGTTAAGCTGGATGGAATTGACTGGCCGAATTGTGTGCGCGCATAATGGAGTGTATCCGTAACCAGTAGCTTTGCCAAGATTTCACGAGAACCCTCGAAACCCTGGGTGGTCCTTGTCGCTTCCCCTTACCTGTCCCCTCTCTCCGTCAACGTGGACTCTTACCTCGGTAGGTCGGGCGATTGTTAAAGGACTTTGTCACCTTCCCCTCGCGACCGACCATCCATCGGGACACGACTTTCCGAGCCCCGCGCACCCTCTCGAGAGCGTCGACACACAGGAGGAAATTACCGTCGCGCAAGTTTCCGGGAAACTTAATAAAGATTTATGACGGGAATTTAATAAGCACCTCGTTGCCGCCGCACCGGCACAACTACATATACCGTGACGATATTTGCGTCGACAATTTACAGCGACGTGTAAAGATGTGCGCTCCATGTGCGCGCTTTGTGCTAATCTACATTCGTGTAGATATTTTATCGTTGACAAGTGCTTATGCAATATGATGAAAAATTGACGTAGCAAGGAAATTATTGCCGCGATTGCATTAACTCTTTGAAGCATGGTGGGATCCCACAATGCCATCCTTTTTTCTTCATTTTTAATTATTTAAACAATGTTTTTGATTTTTTCATCCGGACTTTTTGTACTTTTAAGATCTATAAAATGTTAATAAACATATTAAAAAAATGTGAAGAATCAAATTTTGTTAGTTGTAACAATGCTATAAATAAACAAATTGTGAAAAATTGCGTATTTTTCGGAAAAAATGTATTTTACAGTGATCTATAAGTAATATCGTCATAAAACTTGCACACTTTCGGTTTTTGGGGTCGCTAATTACGAATCTGAGGTCGAAATTCAAAAATTCAAAATAGCGGGCCTGATTGTGAAAATTTAAGCGATTTGTGTGAAATTGGATCCGCCATTTTGAATTTTTGAATTTCGACCTCAGATTCGTAATCAACAATTCAAAAAACCTATAAGTATCTAGGTTGCCTGTAAATTAACAATAAAGAAAAATGTGTGCTTCAAAAGGTTAAACTATTGCACTCACTGCGAAGAATATCATCTTTTAACAAACTTGCGATTGATATTAAATGCGTATGTATGGCATGTTGAATTGCTAACAGTTTAAACCTAATTAAAAATTATAGCTGACATTTCCATTTAAAAGAAGCGATCTCCAAGTTTTGGGCGCACGCGCATGTGTACGTGTGCTTGTGTGTATTATCGAAGAATTTGCAAATGAAAATTAAAGTCCGTAATCAACGAATACCGTTGCTAATTTGCCAATAAAGATCCGAGCAAAAGAGAGGGCGGCACGCGAATTTACCCTTTATTTCATGAGAAGCTTTTGATTTTAAATTGGAAATTTAAATAAACTCGACTTTATTTAAAAGCTGAACAAGTTTCCTTCGCAAGTTTCCTGGATCCGCTATTGTTTCTCCACGAAGGCGAATCATCAGAGCGCCCACACATTATCACGCAACCGTTGCCAAGATGCAGATAATATTGTTACCGGAAGCCGCAAGAATCCCGCGAGATTCCCTGCTGTCAGCGCATCACGTGCGTCACATTGCCCTTTTCTTCTTTTTGCTTTTCATCTCATTCTCGAGAAGTCTCGACGCGGCCGTTGCGGGAATCCAATTTTCGGTAGAGTTCCTGCCAGAATTCTCGACAATTTAGTTTTTTTTTTCCTTTTCTTTAGTTGCGGCACCGAGTTCTTTTTTCATACTTTTCTCGAAATAAAGTATTTACAATGAATAAAGTCCAATATTTAATATTGTACAATCGAGACTTAATACAAGTTTCTCTGTAATATTTAAGAAACGTATCTTTTCCCTTTACCGGTTATCTCTCGCCAATCGGCGAATCCATATGAAACTATAGTAAGGATACATGTTGATTTTTATCTTATTACATTTGTAAGAATTCTTTTTCCTCAAGACTCGTACATTATGATCAAAGGGAAAAGAAAGTATGAGCAAAAGCAAATAAATGATATTTATTCTCTTCCAGAACAAAGTACACAGAGCTTTTCTCTTTTTTATTGCTTGAGCATTACAAATGCATTTTAGGCATCTATAACTTAAATAGTCTGCACGTACATGTTAGAACTAATTTTGTATTATACATACGTAATAAATTGTAAGTCGACCTAACTGGCAAGAGATGGTATTCTATTAATTACCACGTATCAACCATACGGATTGTGGTCCTCTACGTGTAACAAATTTAATATTAATAAATGCTAAAGCATCTATTATATCTATTATATTATAATTTTGTATTAGCCACAAGTGAGGATTAAAATAGCTTAATTATTTTAAATAATAATAAGATTAGGACCGACGAAATTGTCAAATATAAATGAGAATAGGCCAAATCTCGGTCAACCGCGGATCATGGTGCGTAATAATAATTTTTGTGAATTCCCTGCTCATGCGAACTGCGCGCCGCATATTCGTCGGTCTTGAAACACAATCCTTACATGAACCCGGAATTAATTCACATGTTAAATTGACGAGCAATTTAATAATTTTTTATGCTAACAGGCATCTATAAGATCCCCCCTTCCCCGAAAAATTGTAAAGAAATTATTGCGAAAAATAACACCTCAACCAGGATTCGAACTTGCATCTCCCATCAATCCGTGCGGGCGTCCTACCTATTCTCATTCATATTTGATAATTTCGTCGGTCCTAATCTTATTATTATTTAAAATACGTGGCCTGAAACTTGACGTTTATCCAACATATATATTTGTTATTGCGAAGAATATCATCACATATCTCGATGGTTGAATTGGTAGGTCCGAATCCTGGTTGAGATGTTATTTTTCGCAATAATTTCTTTACAGTTTTTCGGGGAAGGGGAGATCTTATAGATGCCTGTTAGCATCAAAAATTATTAAATTGCTCGTCAATTTAACATGTGAATTAATTCCGGGTTCATGTAAGGATTGTGTTTCAAGACCGACGAATATGCGGCGCGCAGTTCGCATGAGCAGGGAATTCACAAAAATTATTATTACGCACCAAGATCCGCGGTTAACCGACATTTGGCTTATTCTCATTTACATTTAATTATTTCATCTCGTGAAGAATGGGAGAAATCGCATATCTCGTAATTACGAGCACGCCGGATTGGTACTACCGATTGTACATATTGATTTGTAGAAATGTGTAAATACGAGATCAAGAGAACTATGATCAATTATTGAACGAAACTTTGCGAGTTGTGATAACGAACTCGTTCGCCCGCGGACGGGCATAAAAGTCATGTTGATTGATCCGCTAACGAAGCGCGCTGGTGATGAGAACTCGCCGGAGTTCACCATTCCGTTCGGAGATTTCCGTCCGCGTAGATTGCAGCATCGCCATCGTGGATTCGACTGTTTGCGCGTCGGTGCCGGCTACGCGCGACGGTCCTCTCTCTTTTTATTGTCTCTCGTTTGGCAATTAACGCTGCGCTGACAAATCCGGATATCGCGCGTCCATCGGATCCGGCGGTAGCGAAATGTGCCTCGGATAAAACGTGATCAAAGAAAACGCCTCTTCGTTTGCGCGCGTCAAACAATCCCGCAGAGAAAGATCGACGGAAATTCGCGATTAAATTGGTCAGTGGAAAAAGCGCGCACCCGTCAACGTAGACGAATCTTTTTCGGTCTTCACATTTTGTACGAGTATCGTGTCTCTAATAAAAAAGAAAGGAGAAGTGTTAATCTAAAAGCACGATTCAACTCTAAGCGGTCTTCAAAATCCATAAATCAATCTTCGGGAAAGGGGCACTTCGCTTCAATTTTGCAGAAATGAATTCTCGCTCGTCTGGGGATCCACTTTTCCACGCGACTCACGATTCGACCCATTCTTCTCGTTTTCCAGCCGTACTCAATTCGCGCAAAATGCAACGAACGGGATGATAGCTCGATCGCGCGTTCGCGAACGACGATGGCAACGACAATTTCACGAGGACGAGAATTAAGATCTGATCTTTTCGCCAAGGACGATATCGACCAGAGTATCGTTAAGGTTAATGATGCTGGCAGCGGCATTCCTAACGCTTATATTGCCACTGCAAGTCTTCCTTCGCATTTAAGGCACGCAACGGAAGAACGCGCAATCGCGCCGGGCAATTATACTGTTTTGTGATCGCAATCGCCAATCGGCGCGCTACCTTTCCGCCTGGAAAGGGCGTGTCTCGGGGTACTCTCCTTCGCGAATACCAGCGAAAGGAAAAGTAAGTTCGGCCAAGTACGAGTAACCTTTGGCGAACGCTCGCCTCGTCGCGGCGCGTCGTTGGTTTTATTTGTCCGACACGTTCCGCCGTTGATTTTACCGAAAAAGATTAGAATCAGAGTTAATGAGAACAACACAGTCTGTAAATACGGAAGGTTGAACGTCGCTTTCTTTCACCGTATTCCACAGTGCCCATAAAAAAGACATTACAAGTAGGTTTACGGGCTTAAGATCTTTTCCTCGCAAACGGGCTCTTTACGGCTAATCGACACGGGTTTCGATAATCATAACGCGCGTTACAAAGTAAACTAACGGGAAGAAAATCACTGTGGCGCTATTAACTTTTGGATTCGAGGAACGACCTCGTTTTACGGCGGCACGCTCGTTCGCGAGCGGTTCGCTCACACGAAATCGCGCCGCGCGAGCAAACCGAACCAACTAATTATGGCAGAGTCGCAAATAAGACGTAGCGTGTAACTTATGTATCTTTGTGAGCGGTGAGCAACTCCGTGGCAATTAGTTCTATTAATTAACCACGATGTGTCGTTGTGTCGCACCGTCGAACGTACAGACGTGGATATGTAATAACTACCACAGACGCGTGATACCTATACCTATAGCGGACATTTCGTTTCGCAACCGATCGGTCCGTTTATTTTTCTATCGACACGGCGGGTACACCCGGGTACATACAAAGCCGTGTGGGCGGCGGTAAATTCCGCCGAAGTCTCGTCGACGACGTTCCGTCTTGATCTCTGTCTCGTTCGATTCGCGCAGGAACCTTTCTCGGCCTCTCGTCTAGCCAATCTATGTAGTTAAAATAGTTAAAAGACAAATCTGCAATAAGCAAAAAAGATTGAAAATGCAAATTCCAAAAATGCCTAGAATATATATTATATATCACCAAGTAATAAATTAATTCGACCTGACTGGCCAGATATATTTAGAAACAGTGCACTACGTTTCGACCATCAGTTCTGATCCTTTTCAAGTGCGCAAAAGGACCAGAACTGATGGTCGAAACGTAGTGCACTGTTTCTAAATATATCTGGCCAGTCAGGTCGAATTAATTTATTATTTGGTGTTTTATTGTTAACTGGCGAAGAAAATATCACCTTTATATATTTTATATTATATATATATAATAAAAAGAAATATATATCTAAATAAAATTATATTTATGATGTAAATATACACTGTTAAAAAAATCTGTATTAAAAATAATATAAAAATGTAGTTTTTATGCAGATAACGTATATGAAATTTCAAATACGAAGTTGAAAATTAAAGGAGTGGTATTTCGAAAATAAAAGTATCGAGCACACGGAAAGAATGGTTTTGTTGAAATATCTAAAAATTTGGATTTTCAATTCAACAAAGTTAGATACGAATCTGAAAATAATTTTTGTTGGACTATTAAAATAATTATGTAGGACGCCCAAAATATTTGCTGGAATATCAAAACTTTTTGTAGCATTATCATAATGTTTGAGCGTTCCACGTAGTTACTTTTGATAGTCTAACAAAATTATTTTCAGATCTGTATCTGGCTAAATTTTTAGATATTTCAGCAAAACCGTTCTTTCCGTGCAGTAATATTACTATGCTCATTTTCAATGCTTTGTTTGCAACAAATAAATTCATATACAAATGTTCTCATTTTCAATCGAAAATATGTATTACCTTGCGTATTCAAAAAAATCTTAAACGGGTTTTTAATATTCAATGTTGTGTGTATTAAATTTCATATTAGTGATTAAAATTCATGTTCATAGGTATATGAATTTAGCTATACAAGTGCAAAAATTTTTATTTCAGATACTCAGTTTGTAAATTTTATTTACCGTAGTATCATAAATGTGTTGTAAATTTCATATATTTTTTAATAGTGTTTAGAAAATGCATAATTTCGTTAAAATAACACATTATATATCTATAATATCGATAAAAATTAAATTAAAACACTTGATTACGCTTGATATTATAAATTTCTAAAAGATATTTGTCTCTTGGAATATAATTACGATAGATAGAATTTTAATTTTTCGATATAAAAAAAAACTATTATATTCTGAAATGATAATTTCGATCAAGTATTAAATCTACTGCTTGCTAATAAAAAATAACTATTAGAAAAAGATACATGCCTTAAAATATGTTTTATTAATGTATAATCTTGATGCACAATGCAAATGTCTAATTTTGACATAATTATGGATTTCGTTATGGATTAAGGCACATGAATAAAAAAACGGATTGAGATTTAATTCAGTTATTTTATATCTGTTCTTACAAGAAAAAATTACCAAACAATTTCAGATAAATATCTTTATATATAAATATATAAAAAATATATATATATAAATATCTTTATATATATATATATATATATAGCTTTTAATTATACCTCGGTGACTTTGACTGTGAAATATTTTTAGACCATTGTCCACAATGGATATTTTTGACCATAGACCCATTGTCTGCATTCTCTAGGCATTTATTGGAGCATGCAAATGTTTTGGACGTAATAGAAACGCGAAAATAATCACGTAATACCCTTTGCGCACAGCCCAGTTATTCTTGCATGGAGATATGAGCTTATTCTGTCACTTTGGGCGGTTAATATCATATCGCTTTCTCCAAATTGTCCTCGCGTTTTGTCCGAGCGGCAGGATTAACCCTGCTCGCGCCCGGCCGGCAACCGGACAGTTCCTAGCAAACAGCATGATTGCTGCAATGTAGCCTGACTGCATTCGACGCGATACGAACGATGCGTCCGCGTGTGTTGGATGGAGAACCGAGCCCCGACGAGTGAATGGCGCTCGTTAACCACCTGGCGTTACGAAATATTAACTGTGCTCTTCGGCGGACGAAGCGGCTCTCGTCTTACGAATTAACATACGTATACGTGCGTACGCCTATTTCTTCTGCGTACTCCGTGTATTCATTTCTTTATTCTTCCCGCGCACGTGTCACCGCTCGAAACCGGCTGATGAATTGAAACGACAAACTTTTCAATTTTTTTATTACAGTTTCGATCGTCAGTTCGAAAATCGCACCAACCCTCTTCAAACTTGATCCTTTCTTGAATTCTACCGTTCGTATCGTCGCTTTCATTGAATCGATTATGGACGTAATATTTTTACTTGCTGGGGTGCGTCCCAAAACGTACTACAGTAACTAAAAATCTATAGTTTACGTTACACTGAGAGAAAAATTTATAATATTTGTGACTATAATTAAATTGTAAATAATTATG
>NJRP01000427.1:93858-119265 GCA_003063835.1 Aphaenogaster floridana
CACTTTCGAGATCTCGTCTCAGTCCCGAGGGAACCTGGGCGATATTGTACCTCGCCATAGCCGGCTCTTTTATTCATCAAGCGGATGCGGTAAAGCGCAGTCGGGCAAATTATTTCTGCCAGGAAGAGCGCGGTTCGATCGTTTTACTTCGTTACGCGATATTTGCCGAAGTGGTGCAACGCGAGGCGTCTCGTGAGACACGCGCGGGTGTATACTGTACGCGTCCCGATAACGCAACGGCTGGAAAGTAATTACATTAATTGTGGCGGCCACTTAGTGTCGTGCGTCTCCGTCCGTTTCTTGCCCCGCTACAGCTATTAAGTTTGCACTGGTCAACCTGCCGTGCGTCCATGTGGCTGCAAATGACTATCTGATCTCGGAATATCGATTTTCTGGAATTTTAAACGAATCGTTTCGCAATTACGTTCTGATATGTGCGCCATTCAATGCAATTCCTACAAAAGTAAAGCCTTCATTGATTGTTTTTTAAAAATAATAATTATTCATTGCAGCAACGGACTCTAAGATCCGTGTGTTCCAAAGCAGAACACGGATATTAAGTTATCTCTAATATGAGAGTCATTCATGCTTAAAACGTAATATATGTAAAGACGATTCTCTTAAGAAATAGAAAATTAAATTGAATTGTGCCTTGCTCATATTGCCGCGATGTCATTTCTTCTTTACGTGATACGATGATAAGATGGCCATATTAGGTCTGGTGAAATCGATATAGTCGTTCGTTCGCGGCGCGTACCCGAAGACGCTTAACTATTTGAGAGAAACTCTGTAATTGAAATCATATTTGCGACGTATATATACACACACATTAGTAGTTAACGATAATTCATAATATTATATCTTTACAATTGCTACTAGAACTTTCATCGTGTCTTTTTTTTATAAATTGCATCGAAGGGCAGTGTCAACAAATTATATGAAATTGTCTTTCCATTAAATACACGCCTACATGTTGCTACAGAAACATAATCAACTTAACTTATTATTACAGCATTAAAATTTTTACATTCTCTCTCTCTCTTTCTCTCTCTCCTCATACTTAATTTGCCGACATTGTATATTCTTTACGTCTTTTTTCCTTTCTAACTATTTAACCAGTAATACAATTAACGGGTGCTCGTATGAAAAGCGGCATTAATACGATATAATCAATATCTTGACATTTGATAGGACACCGAACGTCGATTCTCGTAGAATTCTCCAATTTCCTCTGAGTTGCTCGTTAGAATTCTGGCCAAAGTAGAACATCGATAGCGGAACAGTCTAACCACAATTACGGGCCAATTGATTCAAATTGTCTCAGTTGAAGCAGTTGGAATCGGCCATGCCAATCCTCCTTTGTTATCTTCGAGTCTCCTTTCATCTCGCAAAATTTCGTTGCATTCGCTCACGTGTTTATTTGAGAGAGAGAGATTCTATTTGTCAAAACTATTTCGTTAACAAAACTTGCTTGCCGCTTTAGATTCAACGGCATTTAATTTAATAATATAAATATATTAGGCAGATTCCAATTAAATATCAATATTTTAGCAAAAGATCATGTGTCTCTTTTTGACCTTTTCCGAGCAGTTCTTCCGAACATTTTCCTTTTTGTATCATATTTAGTAATACACGCTCTGTACTGTAAAGCAATAATGGCAACGCGAGAAGACAGCTGGATATGGAAACATTATATTAAAATAGATTTAAATGCAAAATGTAATTTGTGTCCAAAAACTTATACAATTTTAAATATAGAACTAACGATACATGCAAAATATCATTTATTTTATAAGCAAATTAATTAATTTTGACAAAGAGTTTTTTAATAATTCATGGACGTATTCTGAAGACAGATCTAGAGCAACGTGTAATGTTTGATAATAATGTTTGGTAATGGTGAAATTTATGATAATATAAAATTCAATATGTGTGGAAGAACAATTGATGAAAGAACATTCACCGATGGAAACTTTTGAACGATCCTGGGCGCGGCAATATTGCACCGTATTGCACGCAATTAGGACTACTGGCCAGATGCAATTTTTGTGGAAAGTTTTATAATGCTGTATATAAAATAAAACTTATGGAAAAGCATTTGACGAAACAACATGCAGGAAATACATCTCACTGAAGAAGGAAAATAAACATAGCTAAATGTGGTAGTACTCCAAATTAGAAGACTGTTAGAGCTTACATTTTTATATTAGACAGAAGAACTGCTTTAACTTGATCTTGGATATTATCAAATGAGTGCATATTCAAAACCTGAAAAAGTACTGCAGAAAATAAGATAGATCAAATCATACTGTCAGATTGTATATCGATATACATTTCAACAATATTTTGTGTTTTTCGACGGATCTTATATGAAGGCGTTTTCGAGTAATCGCGATATATCCGAATACTGAAAGGCGGACGTTGAAACGACATGTAATTAATGCACCAGGAGGTAATCGCGTAAAAAACAAGCGTACAATTCTATGGGATTCAGCCGCGGCTATATCGACAGGATAATCACATCACCCGCGGCAACAACGTCGGTACCGACGAGATTATGACGACCTATAATTTTGAGCGCACGCCGGGTTTAGCGCGCATAACGGGTATACGTCACGTTTTTTCTCACATGCGCCAAGAAATTGTTCAGTCGCAAGTTTTCACTATTATCTGATGACAGGTCTCTTCTCTTTGCAATGACAAAAATTCTTCCAAAGAAATCGCGAAAATGATCTTGTTTCTGTCGTGTCAAATAAAATCTCGCGACCTGTAAACTTCAAATTTTGAACATTAACGACATTTTGGGCGAAACGAGCGTCGATATTGTACGAGAATTGTACCGTATCGTCGGTTTCAATTAAGCTTAGTCGCGCTATTACGCAAATAATTATCCGCTCAGAGAATGCAGGATTTGCCGCGGTATGGCAGTTTATGCACTTCGAATTTTCCTCGGCCAGGAGGACAATAATAGGACCACCACGACCACCACCATCGCCAGTTGTGATAGAAACTCGCAAAGTTTTCGTCACGGATATTAAACAGCCGGCGATATAATGCCACGCGACGTAATTGTATGCGAGCGAATATATTCGCCGTTGTGAATTTATCGCGTTCGTGAAATTCCTCGCCGATAAGTTGTCCCTTCATTTCCCGGGATAACGATTTTCTGAGACACGCAGCGAGATATAACAAAGCGAGCCTCGCAAAGATCAAGATTTGCATGTAACGTACCGTGCATCGAGCTTCCTGATAACGAGGACGATGCCGTTTCCCTCTTACGACGAATTAACTATGCAAATGAGATTCGTACCGCGACAGTCAACGCACTCTCGCTACTACTGGCGTTTATGCGAACTCACGCGAACGTGCGTGGGACGTTTCGCATTAAGATTAATGTGGCCGATCACAGTGTCGCCAAATTATAAGCACTGAGGCACGAAATATCCAGGGGATAAGGATTGAGAATTTTTTAAATAATCCAAGATTGCGAAACTATTCGAAAAACGCTCCAACGTTCTGGAGAAAATTTAAGCATTCAAGAATCGAGGACTTAAGCAGTATAAGAAAGAAAACGCCAAAT
Organism: Aphaenogaster floridana; assembly: GCA_003063835.1. Classification (NCBI taxonomy): domain Eukaryota; kingdom Metazoa; phylum Arthropoda; class Insecta; order Hymenoptera; family Formicidae; genus Aphaenogaster; species Aphaenogaster floridana. The sequence goes on from NJRP01000427.1 coordinate 97,439, forward strand.
AAACGAGCAAAATAAAGTGTGCAATTAAAATAATTTTATTCCAACGCAATCATTGGATTAAGATGGTACGTTTCGACTTACTTAGTCTTCCTCAGTCATTGTAATGTATAAAATTAATAAATAAGGGACAAGGTCATCACATTAAAATTTATTAATTAATTTCATCATTAAAATTTACTTATTAACCCTTTAAGGCCCAGGCATCGATTCTGTTCAAGTAAAATTTACGATCAACAATCACAATAGTGACTTTGTTTAGCGGAAACACCATTGTTTTACGAATTGAGATAGAGAATCTAGCTCCATATAAAACGGATCAAGAGTATTATATCGACACAGAAACACTACTTTATCAATACAAAACATTTGGGAAAAACTCAAAGTGAATGTACATAATTATGTACACTGGGCCTTAAAGGGTTAATTTTATATATTACGACGGCTGAGGAAGACTAAGTAAGTCGAAACGTACCGTCTTAATCCAATGATTGCGTTGGAATAAAATTATTTTAATTACACACCTTATTTTGTTCGTTTATTTGGCGTTTTCTTTCTTATATTGCTTTGCAAATACGAGCCGTTATTCTTTATTGTGTCGAGGACTTAAGTTGAATCAAATGTAAAATATTTAACAATCTCTTCATTTCGATATATGTAGAGAATCTAAAAATCATACGGCAAACAAGCTGATCACAGTGTCGCTGAATTATAAGCACTGAAGTACAAAAAATATCGAGAAGATAATTGAGAATTTTAAAAATAGTTCAAGGTTGCGAAACTGCTCGAAAAATGCTCCAACGTTTTGGGGAAAATTCAAGTATTTGAGAAATCGAGGACTTAAGTTGAATCAAACGTATTTAACAATCTCTTAACATTTCGATACATGTAGAGAATCTAAAAATTGTACGGCAAACATGTGTTGAAAGTAATTTAAGTTTATAAATAGAGAACTCTTCATAAAAGAATGCGGTAAAATATCGCGTTTAAACAATTCCACGTTGCATCGCTCATTTTATTATTCGATATACCGAATTGACTCCTGTTTCCTGACAAGGTCGCCGACCCTCCTTGACCGTTATGGCGGCCGTTCAGTATCGATTTCTGTTGCTGCTCCACTTACTGCGTGAATTATGTAAGTTGTCGCAGGCCATGGATCGAATATGTCATTAAGCGCCACAAACATAACTCATTTATGACTCCTCCTCTCAATAATCGCGAGCTTTCGTTAACACGACTTTTACGATAAGCGTGTCAGGAGTTATCAACTAATATATGCATGCACCTTTTCTCCACACAAGGAAATCCAATATCCTAAAAGACTTTTTTTCGACATCTTCCTGTGGCGGAGTTTATAACCTTCTGATGTAATAGAGAATTATGTGAATAGAAGGAGGTCACGCTTCAGTAACGATAAGCGCTGTGTGAAGAGCTAAAAATAGATGGCCAGCCTTCTATCCTTGGCGCATGGTCGTCCATTTTTGAACGGCCACACTAACTTTGAACTGAAGAACATGACTCGGGCAGGATCAGTCCGTGAGTGGATGAACATTCGCGTTATTCATCACTTCCCGCCGAAAGGATTGATATTTACGATTCTGTTGCAAGAACGCCACATTTAAAATTTCAAAACGTGAAGTTTAACAAAGGTACATTTTAAAAGAGCGTTCACAGACGCTTTCTATCCGTTTACCGAGGATTGGGCGGAACCCTTTCACGGAGCAGGCAGATGGTTGTCGCGAGATCGGACAAGTTTAAGGGACGAGAATCGATCGGAGCGCCGTCCTGCGAAATAATAACGGAAGGTAGGCGAAAGAACGGAGGTCCTTAAGGACGAGCCAGCCCAGGAGAAGGGATCGGCAGGAGTAGGTACCCGACTGGCAGATGTGCTTTTCCTGCGGCCACGCGACAGCTGCCGGACATGTTCGGCGTTCTCGTTTCAATATATCGCAGAGACTCGAACTACAAAAGGGATAGAAAACTGAGATAGAGAAAATGAGGAAGCACGTGTCGCACCCTTCACGCGTGCACTTGAGCTCTTCATCGCTCTTTCAAGTTTTACGAAAGATTCCTCCAGAAGGTTTTGGAATTTTATTCGAGTACGATTGCTTATAAAAACCATCGAAATCAATCTTTATATTTGTGATAATGTACAATATTTATACTCTACATGGAAAAAGTATAAAGCTTAATATTGAATATACATAGATATTAAAAATTATTATGTTATTTTTTTATTAATTGAATTATGAAATATTATCGATTTCTTTGATTCTGAAAGGACGAAGAAGTCTTCTTTCCGCGGACTCGTTCGTCCAGATGCATTGCCGAAACCGGTCCAGATGGACTGCGTTTAGTTGCATAGCAGCTGTCAGTGTTTTGCAAAACGGAGACAGACTTACCATACGGGCGGGAAGAGGGCCGTACCGACACGCAAGAGGAAAGTCAATCATACTCCTTCCTGTTTTCGTCGGATTTCTCAAATACCTATAACGGCAAGTTGCATCAATTATCTTTTCTTCTGCTGTATTACTTCAAGGTAATAAAAATACAACAAAAGTACGCGCGTGCATGTCTCTAAGAATTTTAGATTGAAGAAAAAGAATGTGTATTGAAGAAGAAAAACGTGCGAACGTTTCGGAACAAAAATCTTCGAGAGAGAATAAGCTTACAATTAATTCCAAAGCTTAAAAAAGGAGGAAGAAAAAGTGGAGAACAGATTCCGCGGGCTATCGCTATGCTTTGCTACACTCGAGTAGAGAACCATGCTCAACAGAAGTAGTGCATTCACCCACTCGACCAGGATCTACGAGCACGCGACGCATGTAATGTGTGTTGCGCGCCGGCGAATAAAGGGCGTCCGCCGCCCTCTGTCTCTCGGGGAACGTCATCCCCGCCGGATGCGGCCGCGGCGATAACCGGTCCAGATGCAGCACACACATTAAATTGCAGCTGCCGGCCAGGTACATGCAGATATGCAGATGCATGCCGCACGCACCTGAAAGCGCACGCATGGGAACTTTCGCCGGTCGGTCGATTTTGCAATTATCACCCCCATCTATTAGCAGCGGCGGGCTTTGTTATTAGGGATCGTCACGCGCTAATTATACATATCCGTAGTAATGAAGTAATATTCACATACGCGAAAGAAAGGCACGGACTCTTGTTACAGAAATTGAAGGTAATCGCGGCGAAAAGGGCGATGCAAGGAGGAGGAGAAGGCGATCCGAGGATCGTGATGATGAAGGTGAACGGTCGAGGCATTGTTATTATACACAGTTTATCCTTGGGATAAACACTAGACAGAGAATCTAACAAAATTGGGATAATTAAACGCTTGCGTTTCACACGATTCTTGGCAAGCGTATTTTTTAGCAAGGTGAATCATAAATCGCAATGTTGCATTGACCACTTTACGGATATTTGAGCCTCATAATATCCCGTTTTGAAAAAGTTTTTATCCGATAAAATTGGATCGATTTAATATATATTATATATATAGGATAGTTTGCATAAAGTTTTTTCCTAGAAACTAGTAAAGATAGTGACAAACTTTTTTTGTTTTAAAGTTTATTAAAAAGCTTTATGATGAAGATCCCACCGTCGGAAGGAAACTTTTAAGGAAGTAAGAAAATTTCAAGGAAACAAGAATCTCTTCATTTTTTAAATGATTTTAGTTTTTATTTAAATCAATTTTCCTTTCATCATTTTACATATAAAATATTATTTCACATTCTTTATATGTATATATTATTTTAGAATATATTACAATAAAATATAAGAGACATGTCCTTGCAAAATATTCACTTTTTGATAATGTCACTTTAATATTTTGACGTAACAAAGAAGAATTAATTTAAACAAAAAATATTTAACTGTATATTTAAAAAATACTATTTCGTATAATGGGTTACATCTTAAAAAATGGGACGACTGCCTTTCTACTTCCTTGAATCCTATCGGCAGCAATTCAGATTAAACAATAATTTTTATTATAGTTTATTATAAATTTATTTTTTAATTTTACAAATATGTAAAAATATTTTTTCATAGATCAGAATAATATTGAAAAACGCTTCTATAAAAAAATATATATTTTTGCAAATCTTTATTGTCTAATTTCTATCATATTAAAATATTCAGATTATGTATAAATATTTTTTTATGGATGCTCTTAACAGAACATATATGATTTCTTATTAATATATTTTCTAATACTTTAAAGCAATAATTTCTGTTGTACATTAAAATATTCATCAAGATTGATAATTAATCGTAATTAATTATCTATTTAAACATCACATTTCACAATACTGCTGATATTTATTATTTTTCAAATATATTTGAATATTCATCAAGATTGATAATTAATCGCAATTAATTTCCCATTAAAACGGCACATTTATTTGTAAATGCAATATTGCTGAGATCTTCTCTTTTTCTAATATATTGAAATATTTATGAAGATTGATAACGATTAATTAATTTCCCCAAATATGATAATTTTACAATACCGTTCATATTTTTTTCTTTCTAACGCGTTAAAGTATCCGTGAAATAACGAAATCCGTATGAGAATCGACAAACCAGTTGCAGAAGATGAATGAATTTCTTCTTGATGAGTGGGATGGATGAGAACATTCTCTCATCCGTAAGTCGATTCTTGCAGGATGCATTCAGAATCGACAAGAGATAAGCCGGGTCAGAACTCATTGACGTCGCGACAGGTTTCCGGCGCGTGCCACCACCGTGGCTACGTACTCGTTTGTATTCAGCGAAAAGTGCCGTGTCGTTCTGATAAATTGTAGACGAGCTCACGTCTCTCGTACTTAAACCGGCGTTTCATGTTTCCTTCCGTCAGGACAGCCTGCTAATAAGAATCCCTTTGTCATGCATTCGCCATTATTCCATTCACGAGTTGCCTATTGTATAGCGTTTATATTATTCTCCTATTGAAATTTCGATAGGGCTTTTCGTTGCTTACCCCGTGAGTTCCCCCGAAAGGGAAGAACATAATAATAAACTGTAATTTCAAAAAAATTTACTTGATAAATAGAAAACGAACTCATTTTTATAAATATATTGCAGAAGTTTTGGGTATTAATCGTATCTTGATGTTAATAAATCAATTTCTCCGACAAGGATTAATAAAGTGTTCAATCACTAAAAAATTTTTAATGATCTCTCTGCCAAGCGTAGTGTTATTAATCCTTCTATACTGAATCTTTCAGAATTCGGGATCAATCCAGATCAATTAGCCGATCGGGCGAGAGATTTTTTGCCCAAGAAAAATGTAGATACCGGGAGATCGCAGATCTTAAAACTGTTTTTGTGTTCTCCAGGAAGATATCATTTTGTACGAACGTCTTAGAAGAAACCACCTTGCTTCATACGCGCTATTCCTAGTGGTGACACTGGAATTCGCTCGGTCATTCACTTCTCTTCTTTCTGTTTCCGACATTCTTTTTATTATTCGGCCTCGCTTTTCCACCTTGTTTCCGTTGTCTTCGCTCCTCATTCTCATGACAATGAACTCCCTCAAGAAACGCCGTCACTACCATCTGCAGTCATCCATAAAGCGTTAGTTTCCGCCGGAATTGAAATTTCTTACTTGACGTTGAAATCCCGAGTTAAAAGTCGCTCTTATGTAATAACATCGAACAATACTAGAACGTGCTTATGAAGGTCTTACAGCGAATTTCGCGAAGAAGTGCCTCTAAATATATAATGGCGCTACGTTGGAGTTAGGAAGGTTTATTACCTTAGATATTTATGAAATGAAATACGAAAATATGAGGAACGCCGCGCGGTTTTACGGTTGCGATGGAACGTCTTTGGATATTCAGGCAGAAATAAACGAAAAATACTCTCGGAGAGGATTTTGAAAAAGGCAAATAATCCCCAAGCAAGGTTTTGAAATCTTATACTTATATTTTCTGCGCAACGGTAAAGCGTCATGCTCGCATAATTACGACTGCACGCGTGTCACGGTGCGCGTTCTCTCTGTCGCAAACAGGGTATCACGGTGACACGTCGCTTTTGTGCAGATCCAGTTTCGCTTAAACCAATGTATTTCGCGAGACGCGCATGACCCGAATACCTCTCTGCAATTCTGCAATTCCTTGTGAGAACGACCCGTTATCGATTTCGCAAAAATATATATGAACAATAAAAGGTCGACCCTGATTTGTTCCAGGACCGTGCGGATCGCGTTATGGAAACGAACCGTTTTTTACACAGGGCTTATTTCATCGATATATCTCTTTTCGATACAGCTTAAGGAACGTAGGAGTGAGATTTAATTTAAAATACCACAATTCACCAAAGTGTTTGTTATCGGGTATTAAAAATTATACAAAAAAAAGGTCGACTTTGGCTGCTCAACAAATCTGATCTTAATACTAGTTGGTATTTCTCGAATAGAATTTTTGTCTTAAAACCGTTGTACACACTTTATGTGTTACGGAGTAACATTCTCTGCCTCTTATTTCACCAGAGGATAACCAACTTCCGGCGAGCATGATCTGGTCCACGGATCCGTGCTATTAATCCGCTTAGCGCGGAGATTTCATTCGGTAAAACCATTACAAAGTTTGAGGAAACCGCGAAAGTTAGTTCCTGGGAAGCTGGACACATGAGATACACCAGACTCGATGGATATACCTGCAGTTCGGGAAGTCTCTCTGATTTCCAGTGAAGCCGGATTAACCGTGGCTCGCTTTGTTCTAACATAAGAATTAACTTGGGATTTGCTGCGCGTAAGTCAACTCTCGCGAATTATTCGACAATTTTCGTTGAAGTATGTAATAACGAAGAGAAGACAGAAGATTAACTCTCAGATTAAGATTCCTAATAATCTTCCCACGAGTACTTGAAACTAGTAATGATTCCTGAAATGTGATTTTCTCCTTGGGCAATTATAGCGCACAAAGCGCACTATAATTTTAAAGTTCTTTGCATCTATCAGATCACACGGAATAAAAAAATAAAAAAAATAAAAAGATTGTAATAACAATAACAAAAAAAGTATAGAAAATAGTAATATATATCGTCGATATTAAAGTAATAAACTGGAACTCTTATCATAAAATCCCTTAAGAAGTCATATAAGAACTGATATTAGATTTGCTTTATTCATACTCTTTTATTACGACTGGATGGAAAGGCTGCACATTACAATGAACGGGCATCTCGCGCAGGTGGATGCATTTGTAGAACGCGTCAAACAGAGACACTGGTTCCGTGGGAAGAACTTAATAGATTTGTCGCGACCGACTCGAAGGTACGAGAAACGAAAGATTTTTATTATATACATATGGGAGAGGATCATATTAATTAGACAGCGATATCGCAAATTGAAATTCAATAGCCGTATAGCGAGTAGGGTCACGCATCACGTGGGGCTGTATCGGCTTTCACGCGAGACGCGCGCATTCTATTCACGGCCGGAATACGTTATCCGCCTAACTGAAGGCTCACCGACGATTCTACGTCCGCGTAATTCTCGATTTGCGCGGTCGATACTTTCCCGTTGACACAAATCAAAATTCCGCGGAAAATTCGAGAGAGTAGAGAGTACCGCGCGCATGTCCCGCAGAATATATATATAGAAGACATTTCTCGACTCGAAGCTAGCTTGTCATCTTTTTCGCGATTTTTTTAGCCTAAAATCGCAAGTAAAAGTCTTGTTGAATTAAATCTACTTGAAAGAAATAAAAGTGTAAAACTTTGTTGCCTGTTGTTCGATGTAGCTAGGGTTGCCATCTGTTCTCTTTTTCCCGGATACCGTCCTCTTTTTTAGGTCGTCCGGGGATGTCCGAGGGAATTTTTCGAATGTAATGGGTAATTATGAATGTCCGGGGTTTAAGATTTAAGAAAATTTCTAAATATTTTGCATTTTAGATTTAATTAACCACATCATATTCAATCACTTCAATTTACTGATAAAAACCAATAGTTTGGTGCTGATTTGGTTCTTTAATATATTTCATAATTATTTCTTATTTTATTGATATTTTAAAAATATAGACAATGACAATATAGCACGTAGGTACAGGTACAATAAGGTAGATACCTAATAATAAAACTTCTTTTAATTAAAACATGTTTAATTTATGCATTTTACTCTAACAAGGGAACACTCTCAAGTGTAAATCGCAAAATAATGCCAAACCTATACAGATCTGTTGTTTGGGTAACCAAAAAGTGAAATTCACCATTTATAAGCCCAACCTTTGCGATATAAGCACAAAAAAATCATATCGGAATTTTACGGATCATTACCTGTGTATTATTTTGTCAGTTCTTGCTTTTCTAGTAAAATGTTTATGTTTGTATTAACATTTTGGATGATTTCAAAATTTGTGAATTACACAGATGAAAATGGAAAAACCAATATGTCGGACATGAATCTAAAGACTGCTTTCCGAAATGCACTGAAAATGAAAAGTACTGAAAAGATGTAGTTATGTTACATATTATAGATTTTCTGTATAGTGTGTATTGAAACATATCCAAAATGTTAATACAAACATAAACATTTTACTAGAAAATCAAGAACTGACAAAATAATACACAGGTAATGATCCGTAAAATTCCGATATATATGATTTTTTGTGCTTATATCGCAAAGGTTGGGCTTATAAATGGTGAATTTCACTTTTTGGTTACCCAAACAACAGATCTGTATAGGTTTGGCATTATTTTGCGATTTACACTTGAGAGTGTTCCCTTGTAAGTACTATTGAAAACGAGATGTAAAATAATTATTCATTTATTGTTTATCATAACCAATTTGCTGACTTATTCGCATTTTTGTATCCGTCCGGGGTTGCAAGCAAAATGTCCCGGGTTTTTGACTTATGAGTTCTAGTTTTGAAAATTTTATTATGGCAACCCTAAATGTAGCTTAAAGGCCATCACACATAAAATTCCGTAAGAACGTTAGACGTAAGCGTAAGAAAATCGACCAATCCCAATTGAGTGGTGGGGTTGCGAACAACACAATACTCGATTGGGATTGGTCGATTTTCTTACGCTTACGTCTTACGTCCTTACGGAATTTTATGTGTGATGGCTTTAATACGTCGAAAGTCTTACGTAAATTTCTACGAATTACATTATTATTTTACTCCATCATAAAGCAAAGTTACAAATTTCCAAATATGATTCTCTTCGCGTGCACGTAGCTGCGCTGTTGTGCATTCCCGTGAGATTTCAAATCTCAGTGCGTCACTTTAAAGTTATGATTTATCTCCGTGGTCGACGTTGAGAAAACGACGGGTGAGACAAAGAGAATAAGACGAGAGAGCGAAGAAGATAAAGAAGAGTCCGTCGACAAAAGGCGGAATCGTATATCAATAGATACATATATACAAAGTCGTCGCGAATGCTCCGCGGATGCAAGGTGGGCTTTATATTCCGCCGACCACCACCGGCGTCGTTTTGTCCCTTCAGGCGGTCCCTTCGTCTCGTAGGTGATTCTCGGGACGAGATGTTTTACGGCGCGGGCATCGACTGCGGTTACATAAATCAGCCCCACGATTTTCAGAAAAATCCGAAAGCCGCGGAAACGTCGACGAATCGTTAAAAAAAAACAAGCTTCGATGTATGTACAGACAGATATTGGTAGATTATTTGTGTTGATAAGAATATCATGAGACAATTTCAGGTTTCGTCAAATGAAAGTATTACTTTACTTTATATTTCGAGCTGTCAATTGAGATTTTAATCTGTTGTTGTCGTTATGTGAAAAAAACATGCCGTTTATAATTGTTGAAATGAGAAAATGACAGAATGATCAGGGAGCAATTATTATCTACTACAAACATTTGCTTTCGCGACTAAAAAGCAAAGTTTAGTTTACGTCGTGCGTTTATTTTATGTCGAACAAATGCATGTGACAACGCTTGTGTTGTCGGGGATATTTTCCCTTAAGCCCGGCGAACACGGGGATGGAAACTGAAAATCTCTTTCGAACCGGCCAGTCGCGCGGCAGCACGCGAATCCACGATGTGCGTTTAACGCACGTACATACAACGCGATGCGCGGGCTTCAGAATCGATTTTTTATGGTCCACAAAACCTCCCTTTATCGGCATGTGTTCGTCGGGGTAAAATCGAGGAAACGCCGCACCCGATTTACGAGCGTCGCGACCGAGCCTGTAGAGAATTTATGGCATAAATAAAAAATGGTCGTTTGGATAAATTTTTTACTCGCGATACTATATCGTAATATTATGTGGAGTTATTCCGCCGCTTTCTGTCTGTCTCTCTCTTATCTTTTATAATATTATGAATATATATAGTCACATTTATTGCAGTATTTATCGACTATATTATTCATAATATAGCATTATGAATAATATAGCATTATGAATAATATACCTAACATTCTAAATGAGCGATGTAATAAACAGTCACATAATTTTATAAAATTTAATATGTATTGCGTGAGTTTTTATTTCTTAATTTGTTTACCGTTTTATACGGAATATTGTTTGTCGACTAAAGTTTAGATTATATTTTTGGAACAATTTCTTTTATCAGGCCATTATCTCTACTCTCCCATATTTTACGTTCAATTGACGTTTATATTTCCATTAAGAAGATAAATGTTTGAATAATGTGACTTTAGAAGACTATATATTTATTCTTCAAGTGATCATCTTATTATTATTATTTGTTTTAAGTACGTAAATAAATAAAATTAATATAATTCTATTGATGTTTCACTCTTTCAGCCTTATGCGTGTAGAAAATGAAATATATATACCATGACATCACTTACACCTTAATCTTTGCGATGACTGTCGAGGGTCAATTGGCGGTTTGCAAATTCCACGCAATTTCGCTGATTATGCAAAATCAGTCGGCGAGATGACGCGACACGCGAACGTTAAACTCGCAAATGGACAGAAAAAAGGAGCCGCCAGCGTCCGGACCCTTGCTTCGTGCGCTAAACGTACAAAGCCGTAATGGCCTGAAAGAGATCCGTCAGCAAACGGCCGCGGAAACGTACGAGTACGGGTGCTATTAACAACGAATCGATAAATGCCGCAATCCCGTTTTAACGCTCGCGTGAGCCGCGAAAGTTCTGAATCCTTGAAAATGCGAGAAAAAGGGAAGCCGACGTTTCGAATGGCTTGGCGATTCGGTAATCTACCTGTAATATTACAACCAGTTTTTACCGCGCATGCGACGGCTACGTATCCATCCGGCGAATAATGCATATCCTGTAAATATTAAGCAATCCCTCGAAGATAAAAGTGAGAAGCTGCTGTATAATAAATCATACTTATCTTGCGTGGATGTGTAGCTATTGAATTCGCAGTTGTGTTAATTAATTCGTAACATATGTAATTTCCCACTTATGACTATAACATATAGCTGTGTCTTTAAATTCTTACGTGGGCGTAAATTTTATTTTACAATTTACATTTACCTAAATTTTTCTAATATAATACAATTGTTTCCTGCTTTATACAGGGTGGATCCGGACATTTGCGACAAACTTAAAGGGGTGCTAGATCTCGGTAAATTGAACAATTTTTGTTAAGTAACCCGTGTCCGGCGACGCCTCCTTAAAGTGCTAAGCGTCGTTTTTAGCCTTGTTGAACGCTGTTTGATTTCTGTTATGATTAGATTAGAATAAAAAAATCATACGTTTTTAAATTTTATTTTGTGTATTTTATAACAACAAATGTTCAAAATTGCGACCTGCAACCTCAATACAAGCATTGCATCTACGGTGCATTAACTGACGCACCCTCTGGAAAATTTCAGGAGTATTGCGAATCACATCACATTCGTTTGTTATCTTGCGGATGAGCTCATTTTGGGTATCAACAGGGTTGGGAAAGTTACTTTTTTAAAGTAACTAGTTATCGTTACTTGTTACCGATTCAAAAAAATAACTTGTTCCCGTTATTGTTACTAATTTTAAAAAGTAACTCGTTATCGTTACCGTTACTTAAAAAGTAACGAATTGTTACTATTTTCGTTACTTTACTTAATTTAAACAGAAAAATGTAACAAATCCAACCGTACGTCTATTTGTTAAAGATAAATTTGTTAAAAATAAGTTAAAGATAAAAGCTACGATTTTAATGGGTTTTTGTTAAATAAACAAACTCGTTGAATTTCACTAAAATTCTTTATTTATTTTTAATAGGAGCTGATGCTCTATCGTATCGTCGTGAAGACATCCTCTTTGCTGTGTCAATACAGAGCTTTCAATGTTGAATGACCGCTCCACCGAAGCACTACTTGGAAGTGATGTGTTGAACTTAATAAAGTTTTTTTATATTCGGATAATCGTTTAACATCTCGTTCGAAAGTAAAGAGAGTTAACTTTATAGACCCGGCCTAAAGTAACGATTAAAGTAACTGTTTGATTCGTTACCGTTACCCAAAAAATATAACTGTGTTACCGTTACAGTTACTACCAAAAAGAAATAACGCCGTTACTACATCGTTACTGGAAAAAAGTAACTTGTAACGGTAACGCGTTACTTCCCAACCCTGAGTATCGACAGGGGTCGTGTACATCAAACTTTTGACATGCCCTCATAAGAAAATATCAAGGCACGTCAAGTCAAGAAATACACAACCGTCAACAATGATCAACAGAGCCTAGCGCCTTAAGGAGGCGTCATCGGACACGGGTTACTTAACAAAAATTGTTCAACCGAGATCTAGCACCCCTTTAAGTTTGTCGCAAATGTCCGGAATCACCCTGTATAAGCAACGCAAATCAGATGAATTACATTAGAAAGAAATAAAAGATGCTAAACATTTCGGATTGTTATTTAATTGCATCGTAGAATTTTAGATACAGCAATGACGCAGAAATAATAATAATAATAACTTTAGTACTTATGTTAGTATTTAACAATATTGAGAGAGAAGTATATAAAAGCAATAAAGAAGATATCTCACACGTAAAACAAAGTGAATTATAATGAGCGCGATAGGTGTTACAACTGTTATCAGTCGTCACGCGATAAAATAATTATCCAAAAAGAAATGAATTCAAACCTCTTGTATTATTATTCAATTGCACCATGCAGTATTGATATGGAGCGGCAATTTCGCGGAAACGTCTTGCATAAGGCAAGGCGATACGTTACGCGAATTATTACGGACGTCACGATCGTTATCATTCATCGCGCGATAGAACGATCATTCGTAGGATGCGCACGGACCCTATACCAGTTCAATGCGCCTGTCGAAAGGGAAAAATCGCGCGTTTATCCGTGGATCTACGTGCCGCAGGGCGCGGAGTAGCGGCAGCGCATCGCGCGCGCCTCTTAAGTAAGCGAGCACGCCGAGAGCGAGAAAAGATTCACAGGTATATTCATAGGACGCGGCCGGGGCCGAGGGGAAGCTGCGTTGTGAAACCGGTAAGATTTTACGACCGGTTATTACCCACCAGCTAGCACACCCACGCGCAACGGCCCGGTAGAGGTATTTCGGCGCCCCGGGCAGTACGGCGAGTCTGCGCTTCCATATTAAGCATGTGATAGAAACGCAGGTTGAGAGAGTCGTCTATCCTTCCTACCATAATAAGTAACAAAGTTAAAGTATACATATAGAAAAGAATTACCGGAGAATGAAAGAAAAGAAAAAGTACCGTGGCATATTTCACAAAATTTTTGCACCGTTTTAGATTAGGAGAGACCATGTTCAAGAGTTGATCAAGAGCTGCGATTAGAAGAATCATTTTTGGTGTATCTTGCATTTATCTCTTTTGGAGAGAGAAAGGAGGAACATTTATTTTATCCTGAATATTTCCAAATAATTCTGGATTTATACAACAGACCAAAAAATAGATTGCGTAATTTATAATAGATAAATATAATTTATGTTTAAACAATTTGCCGAGCGCTCAAAGAAAATGCAACAAACCAAAAGCTACACAGTCGTCGAGAAATGCGATCTTCGTGCAACGGGGAAACGCAATTTGAACATAAAACTCCTTAACCTTGGACGTATCGCTGGCGCTTTTCACGTCGAAAATTCATGCGTTTCCGCGATCGCGAAGAGAAGGATCCGGTGCGCCCGGTCGCGAGCACGTATCGCACGTATCCGCTTATGTATACCGAACACGACGTGCCAATATCCTTCGATCGTGCCACGCAGCTGGTGACGTTAGTTTCCACGTACCAGACGGTAAATATTAGATCCCGTGCCGTCGTTCGCGTTTTTGTAATCATCCATCAAATTTTAACGTAACCATATTTCATAATGGCACAACCGTGCACTTGCCTACGTTGACGCTTCTAGATACGGATACCTTACAAAATATCTGTCTCGACACGCGATCTTGAAAAATGTCGCAAGAAAAAAGAGAATGGTATATTATCAATTAATTAAAATTCGCAAGCGATAAAAATATCAAACGATAATAACAACGGGCTAGTAAAAATCTAACAATAAGCGCAGATAAAGATGTAATTAATCAAACATTTTTCGAAAAATCAATGTAAAAATATCAATTTATCAAATCTAATTTGTTAATCTACCAAATTAATTTCGACTCAATTTTTCCGAACAATCAAACGTGGCAAACTTTAATTTAAGAAAAGTGACAATTTCAAATTAAAGATTGCTTCTCTCGGTTGCAAAGAATAAAACTGCACCTGAAACGTTTAATAAATTAATAATTTTAGGTGGATTTTTGAACAAATTTTAATTAATTATACTATCTGCTTAAGTTTTTATTAGCCTGTTATTATTATTATTGTAATTAAAATATATTTGTATCCGTAAAACTTTATTTGTATATGCTTTATTTACGGAACAAGGAAAAGCTGAACAACCTTCTAGTAATGTAAGCCATTTATAGCTGATCTTCGAGACCGATTTGACGTTGGTCTTACATTATGATCGTACAGCTAATTATAAGCAAAGGTTAAAGGAGGCTTTCGCGGACGTCTCCCAGCATCGCCTTGCTGCCGGCAGTCGAGAATGGAGAAGGTTAACATGACAGCGAACAGAGTCAACATATCGAGAACCGATCTTTCGCAAAAGGACGAGAGCCTCACGTCGCTCATCCCCGACGGGGTTAAGTAAATCTCGTCCGTTCTGCGGACGACAGTACAGTCGGCCGCTCCCATCGCGCGCGAGGAAAGATGACTCCGCGCTGGTTTCGATCGGTATGACGCGCGTAGAAAGTGGAATAAATCGATGAACTCTCAGGTGCCTAAGAGCGCCGTGACCTGCCTTCAATCGGCGTAGTCGGGCTCGCGGCCGACTATGTCAGATATTCGCGGCCGTCATCGGGGGTACTTTCTTTTTATCGGCTTTTCTTCTCTTCTCTCCTCTCCTTTCTTCCCTGCGCAACGCGAGCGACGCGAGTGCACTCGTTCACTCGCGCCGCGGCGTTTATTATCGCCTTTCACCGTTTGACGATCGGTACGTCGTACCTGCCGTTGCGAGTTTCTAGCACCTAGCACGACGACTTTGCGAGGTGTATTTGCGCGCGAATAATGAAGCGCTGCCGTGAGAATGCGGGACCAAGCGATTTCGAATTCCGCTTCTTTCTCTCTCTTTCTTCCTCTCGCGAGCACGCGCGCTCTGGGCTCGTCATTATCGCGATCGGCTAATTCTCTTCGCGGACTAATTTCTTCATTTTTTTGAATCCGTGAAATTAAGCAAACCCTTTATTTATTGAATTGCAAAAATTTTCGCAATTTGTTTGAAAATATAAGAGGGAGCTATCAATAAAGTCTCTCAGGTAAGAATTTGGATACCGCTTAAACAATTTTTTATGAATCCGCCGTATATTTCAGGTTAATTACAAATTTCTATTTTATTATTATTTATTTTACATATTCATTTATTATAGTAAAAATAATGTTTATACATGTGAGCTTGAATTTAATTCATTTTTTTATTAATAAATTACACAGGTATTAAATTGAGCTACTAAACTAACTTGAACATTTTTGAAAAACGCATCATAGTCTGGTGAAAAATTTTTTCTTAAAATTTTTCATATAATTTTTCAAAATTTCTATAGAAATTTTATAACTTTTTTAGAAAAATTTCAGATTTTTATGAATGATACACTTCCCAGAAATACTAGAAAAATGTAAAAAAATATGTTTATTTTACAAGCCGGAAAAAATGTACCTACAATTGTTTTAGAATTCTTTATATATGTGAATTCTGAAATATTTTAAGATTCCTCATTCTATAATTTCCGAAGAAAACTTTATAAAATCTGAAAAAGTATAATGTATTTTTTGTAAAAATCTTTTTATAAATTTAAAATATGAAAAATTCTTGAAAATATGAGATATTATATGAGAAATCTTTTTCGTCAGGGTATAAGTTAGCCTGAAAATGGCGTTCGGTGTTCAAACTCTTACTCAAGGAACTCTAGATATCTGCGGTGCGAATGGGTATCGAGAACATTAGAAATTGCGTTCTTCGTTGCGCCACGCACTTTGCGTACATACGCATTGCCGGATTCAGGTAGAAAGTTCCGACCCACGTCACTACGCGCTACGTGTGATACGTAACCCGAGATTATTGTCTCGTGGCACGACAATCGGGACGATTAATCGCCGTCTTTGTGAGAGGGGTTATCGACGAAACGAACGTTGGTACAAATCGTACCTGGCGACCCTTGACCCCATAACTTACAACATCGCACCCATTATCGCGTCAGGACGATAAGCCGTGCGCTCCACCGTAATTTATTACGAAAATGTTTTCCTCGTCTGATCGCGAGAGCCGCAAACAATGCCGACCGAATCGTATACAAACTTCCGTCGACGGAGGAAATCGCATTTTTATTAATTGCAATACTTCCGCTTCATTCCCGTTCATAATAGATATGTCGTAGCAGATTAATAAATCCGTCTTTTTATAAAACGTCTAGGCGTTTTATATAGTGCGGCCATATTCTCAAATGATGGTTAAAAATGAAATATTTTACAATCTAACTAAGAATTTTAGTCTTTTTATAAAACGCTAACGTCGCTAACAAGCGACTCGCCACATTGTCAAACGCGACGATTTGTACATCGTTTTACATTCTGGCTGATTCAATTTAGTCATTTTATGAACTGTCTTTGTAAAACAGCCATTTATAAAAAATTAATAGGTGATTATGTGTATTTCATTATGTGATTATGCCCAAACGTTGTTTTATCAATAAAAAGTGCTCCGTCCCTCTCCCTGCATCCCGCATTAAAAAAATAATCATATCCTAACTGCTTCAACCGCGGAGATTCTTAGCCAGATTGTAAAATATTTCATTTTTAACCATCATTTGAGAATATGGCCGCACTTTATAAAACGCCTAGACGTTTTATAAAAAAACGGATTTAATAATCTGGCTATGACAGATACGTGTTTTCCAAATTGCGATACGCATAGCGTCAACGATTTGCGGCACGATTTGATATATAAAGCGCGGCGTAAAATAAAATAATTACTAAAATTTACAATTTTATAAGATAGCAATGTTTAAAATTCAATTTTTTAAATAATAGCCTAGAGAAAATTCAATATAATAATTTCTTTTCAACAAAATACATTCAATCGTTTCCTATATCGGTATCTTAGAGGTATCTCAATATATCGATATCTTAAAACCGTTGGATGTGATTTTTTTTAAACGATTTTAAAACCGACTTTCTCTCAATGAAAATATGTCACATCCATTAATGTTATATAATATTGTGGATAAAAGGAATAGTGAGAAGATCGGCGATGCTCTCCATGGCACACGATTTATATATTAAACGGTACTTTTAAAACGGCGTGTACGGTGTAACGTTGGAAAAAGTCGGTGTTTACTAAAACGAACGTGCAAGAGACATGCATATGCATTTTGCCGCCAGCACGCGCGATTGCGAAGCGCGAAGCCGTTTTTCCGCGTTATTGAACCGAGCGCGCGAATTACTTTAGCGCAATTTTATTACGCGAAACCTGTATCCCGGTCTCTCTTGTATATATACATTTCACTCAAACGCGACCTACTAAGATAACGAGATGCAATTCCGAGACGTATGCATGTTGCATCTGCCCGGCTCTGCTCTGCTCCTCCAAACTCATTAATTAAGATTCAAGCGACGTACCGCGCCGTGTTTATTGATTAATCACCCACGTGGCGCATCGCGCCTATCGGACACATTGCAATCCGATACCGATAACACACGATAAGCCTGTGTATGAATTAATTGAGATAACGATACTCACGTGTACACATACACGATTCTACTGCGAACGTAAGCGGTTCGCGCGCGAATGAATAAGTCTTTGAATCACTCGGTATATCAAATAACGACGCTATTAATTACGTCACCGAGGATAAAGATCCGCGATACGCTGTGACTGTAGGTCCAAAAGACACCAACAAAGGGATAAGGACTTCTCGAGTTACATCAAGTGCTAGTTTCGATTGCCGGTTTTCAATGAGCTGTCGTTTCTTTTTTTTTTCATAAATCGTCGTAGTTGCAGTGGAGATAATTGAGTTCCCTTGTTTGTCTGTTGCAGCAGATCGACATCCTGGCAGCGGGGACAGGATTCCCAGCGATCCAGCCCCAGTCCCAACAGGCTCCGTCGCGCGCAGGAAGCGGCCGCATCTCACACAGCCCCCGTTTCCGTAAGTTAAAGGAATATGATAAAAGAATTTTAGTATAATTATATAATCACGAATTAAATAACACTGTAATAATAATTATTATTACTGTGTTATTAAGTCATTATATTCTTAAAGGAATAATTAAAGTATAATAAAAGATGAAAGAGTGATTACTTCAAAGAATAATGAGCAATCAAATTAGAGTAGATTGGTAGAGCGAGAGGTTGTTTTGAGATGCCCCGGGATCAATACCTTCGGAAGAAAAGCGTGGCAGACGATCTATTCGAATATTTCTGTCAAAGTTAAATTGTCGGGGCGTCGATCTAGAGGAGGGAGGGCAGTGTCGCATTCGCTGATATTCGAGAAATCCATTTATATATGTCGCATTTTTACCCGGAAAGGCTGTTATTTCGGTAGAAAATATGCTGTCTCTTTCTTGTGGGATTGTTATATTTCTATATGTACTTGGCGCATGACGCAAGACCCACCCTTCTTCCGGAAGAGTGATATTTTTTCTCCATCGCATAACAATGGCCTTGCGTCATCTACGTCGGATCGGCTGCAGCGATACATTGTGATTGGTGAACACGGCGGTAAATAACTGGTATTGTTTGATAAATAATTAACTCACCTGCCAGTATATCATTTTCTTTGCGCACTTATTTCTCAGGCATGAATGGAAGTTTCGATTCTCGAACGCTATTAAGCGCAAGAAAAACCAATTATCTCAAGTTGCAAAGAACTTCAGTGCGACAATGGTTTTACCTTTTTTTTTCTTAAAAATTCAAGAAGGTGAATCTATAAACTTGACATTTTCTGAACTTCAAGATTAATTTTTATAATTTTTTAAAAATACATTACTTCAAAATAACTCATCAGCAATCGGTAACGAAAAGGACTTTCGAGTTTATTCTTACATTTCGGAAGGAAAATCACGCGTTTGACTAACAAGAAGAAATTAGACGCGTATGGAATATACAGTGTTTCAGAATTGCACGGCACTATTTTAGGGAAATATTTTCTAGGTCAAAATGAACAAAAAAGTTTATATAAACATATGTCCCAAACTTGTTTATTAGTAAGATATTAAAGAGTAAAGATTATGTGTTTAACAGTAAAACATTTAAAGTATGTTTTCGAAGTGCAATTATGCGATTTCTTAATTCTTCTTGCGTTCCAATAGGTCTACAATAAACGAAAAACTTCTACAAATCTTCGAAAATATTCCAATACGAGATTAACAGGGAATGTGGTTCATGCATAATAGTGCACCAGCCAAGGGGTTATTCACTTAGCGAATCACTGAAACACCTTGTTTGAAATCATTGAAATTGACTCGGAAATCGCTTGGAATCAGTTGAAATCACTTATGAAATCATTTGAATTCAGTTGGTCATATGAAATCACATGAAATCGGATAAAATCAGTTGAAATCACTTGAGAAATCACTTGAAATCAGTTGAAGTCACTTGAGAAATCACTTGAAATCATTTGAAGTCACTTGTAAAATTACTGTGAAATCACTTATTTATGTTTTTGAGGTTTGGACAAGGAGTTATTCACTTAGCGAATCACTGGTACACCTTGTGTTTGAAATCATTGAAAATAACTCGGAAATCGCTTGGAATCAGTTGAAATCACTTGTGAAATTATTTGAATTCAGTTGGTTGTATGAAATCACATGAAATCGGATGAAATCAGTTGAGAAATCAGTAATCATTTGTAATCTGTGATACACCCAAAAGACAAGTGAATAACCCCTTGGCACCAGCCCACTTTTCTTGCATTATTAATAACTATTTAAATACTACATACAGTAACCATTGGATTGGTCGAAATGGACCCATTAAATGGCCATCATCGCCCGATTTAACGCCGTTAGACTATTTTTTATGGGATTGGATAAGGTCTTTAGTTTATTGTAGATCTATTGGCACGCAAGAAGAATTAAGAAATCGCATAATGGAAGCTGCAGCAACTATCAGGAATAATCCTGACGCCATAAAGCGTGCCACAGAAACATGGATTCATCGTGCTGAATGCTACATTCAACAAAACGGCGGCCACTTCGAAAGTATGTTTTACTGTTAAACATAATCTTTACTCTTTAATATCTTACTAATAAATAAGTTTAGGACATATGTTTATATAAACTTTTTTGTTCATTTTGACCTAGAAAATATTTCCCTAAAATAGTGCCGCGCAATCTGAAACACCCTGTATAGAATGTGGGCGTAATTAGTGGCTACAATGATACGATAAATCGCGATGCTAGATGGCTTTGTTTGCCGGTACAAAACCGCAAACTTATTACTACACGACCCTTGTTTTAGCCAGTGAGACATTCCAAGATTTAATTAAGCCGAGCTCAAGCGAAGCCGCTAATCTTCCGGTCTGCATCCGCGGCATGACGCCGACACGTTGTCCGTTTAATTGCGTTTATTTTCATCCACCCGCGCACACGAGGACGGCAGAGCGTCGTTTCACAGAAGTAAAATGGAGAAATTTTCAATTCTGTCGATAACAGTCGCAGTTGATCGTTTATTAATCTTGAACTTGGGCATATACAACATATATCTTCATTTTTCCCTAGCTGGATTCGTAATTTCTCCTTCGCAATGTATTCTTGAGGACTGCTCTTGACGATCAGAGTTTGATATCCTTCGAGACCCGATCATTTGTATTAGAATTGCACTCGCCTTCCTGGACTAAAGAAACTCGATTCATTCGTCACCGCTGACTATTTTATTTATTTCTCCCTACACGGAGAAAGTTTTATATTAAAAATTACTATGTATGGCAGTAGCCGTAAACCATTGCTGGAATTATAAAAATGTTTACTATGTTTTTCATTTAATGAGTTTAATAATTATTAATATAACATAGTAAAAATTTTATAATTCCAGCAATGGTCCACGGCTACTGCCCTACGTAATTTTTAATATAAAATTTTCTCCGTGTACTCTCTAAATTTTTTGGAGTGAATTGCACTCCAAACGAGTGAAAATTCACTCCAAGCGAGTGAAAATACTGCCACTCAAATTTCAAAGTGGCAGTACTTTCACACACAGAAAAAAAGTGTTCAATCAAGACGAATATATTTTAATTAACACTATCATTGTTTCATATATAAGCAAGACAATATTATTTTCTTAGAAGAATTTTATATTCTTGTATTTCAAGAATATTATAAATTAATTTGAATATTGTAATTGTCACATAAAGAATAC
>NJRP01000427.1:124572-150327 GCA_003063835.1 Aphaenogaster floridana
TTGCCGGTTAGAAACTGATAAATTTTTGTTTATGACTTTTTTTGTCAGATTATTGTAAGTGCCTTAAAAATCGTGGCGACCGTTACGAGGACCACCTTGTATATACAGATACAAATTATACAAAAGAAAAAAACACATATGGACATATTTTATATATAATTATATATATTTATAAATATTTTTATATGTATATGTAAATATTTTTATATGTATATTTTATATATATTTATAAATATTTTTATATGAAAAATTTTTTACCGGTTACAACTATAGCGAAACGGATTCGAGAAGTGTCGGCGATTGAAGTTCGAGCGAGCAGGATTTATCCCAATAATATATATATATATATAAATATTGTATAATTGTTAAATAAACAAACTCGACTATTTATACAAAAAAACTATAATGTGAGATAGGTCAAAGACGAGCATTAAATTCAGATGAAACTATAAAATTAATTTATTCTAAAGTTTAAAAATTAATGTGGCACGTTTCGACTTTACTTTGTCATCCTCAGCCAATTTACATTACATATAATCATAAATGAGTAATTACATCAATTAACGATGCGAATTGCGAAAACAGAAAGAATAAGCCACATCGTAGGTCAAAATTAAGTGTATATCATGTAATAAAAATTAAAAATAATCTAGTCAACGATACGCATTATACATAGTCCATTAACGCAGTTTTTTCATCGCGTGGAAGGAAATTGGACGAACTATATATATATATATCGTGCGTAGATTTCTCGCCGCACGGGAATCTTAATTAGTAGAACGTCGCGCGCGGTGTCGAGGCAGCTGCAGAGATACAATCAACCTTTGTGGCTCGACACCGTTTGCACCCCTTCCATTTCGCGCTCGGCGCGAAGGCACGCGTGAAAGGATGAGCAGAAACCGCGAAATCAACGCTTTCGTCGATTACCGCGGATAAGGTGCAGTGATACGCGTTCGGGGCTGCGGCCGATGCGATGGTGCGAGCAGATCAATAATTTATAGCCGGACACTGTTGTGAAAGCGACGATTATCATTCATACATGTATCTTAATAACGTGAATAATGAAGAGATTATTTTGGCTTTCGACAAAAAGTACCATTTAATTCATCAGATGAATTTATTATTGAGCGGTCCGCATATTGTGATTTATTGTCACTCGCATTTCCACAGCTAATTAATTCTTTATGGTCTCTGCATAATGGAAAAGAGTCGTAAATAAAATCCAGCTCAATTGCAATTTGCAATTTATCAATCACGGGCAAAAACGGGTGATGAGAGGAAAACGATACGACGAACCGCCGATTTTAAATAAAACCGGTTGCCTGGTAACCCACTTGTAGCGAAGCTTAGCAACATAATACTAGACCCGGTAACCCGGCTAAAGCCCGGTTCGATACTGATACAAAGATACGAATGATCAAGCGCATTCGTGCGTGCCCAGTCGAATCGTGGGAAAGATATACATACGTAACGCAACTTTCTCGCGGGGGTTATCAATTGTCATCGATAATATGTTGCTAAGTATACCCGCGTACTGAAAATAAATGTGATTCTCTTCGTTATACCGATGTACAAGAGATGGGATAGGGGGAATTCTTTATTGAGAAACGATATTATTCTGAGATTATCTGGACAGTTATTCAGTATTTCATTACTCTAATTGATTCTTAACATTTATATATATATATATATATGTACACGGAAAAAAAAAATTGTTAACTTGACTAAATTTTTCAACTAAATACAATTTAGTTTTAAATTTTTAATTTAATTTTAAAATTTATTGAAAAATTTAGTTTGTTAACTTGACTAAATTTTTCAATAAATTTTAAAATTAAATTAAAAATTTAAAACTAAATTTAAAACTAAATTTTATTTAGTTATATATATATATTGAGCTGTTTATACTCAACTGTTTATTCGACTCGTAACATTTTGTTTCAGCCTTTGCATGACTACAGAACGAGTGGCCACGCCGGAAGGGAGAGACGACGGATTCCTGGTCTCAGCAAAGCTCAACGGCGGATCAAAGCGTCCAGCACTCCGGCGCTTTTGGATAGAAATCATGACAGGTATGCGTCCATTATATATCTAAACAACGTCAATATTAATAGACGGATAAAGCAATCCATTTCGTGCCTTTCGACTTTTGGAAGGGATTTATAACTTGTATACTTAAGGAAATGTATAAACTCTTAACCGAAACCCCTCCAACTATAACTATAAAAGCAAAATAATGACAATGTAACTAAACTACTCAATAATGTATATCATATTCACGACATTTAATTCTTTTTTTTCTATAATTTATTTCCTCTAATTAATTACATTTTTACTCTGCATCTGACCTAACTGATTTGCGTTAGCATTGATATTTACACGTTAATTATCAGGATATTACCTCATAGAATTCTGTATCGTATGCATTTATATGCTAATAAAAGACATATTTAAAATAAATAGTATATAATACATTTTTGATAATGGAGAGACAACTATTATACTACAGTTCAACTTAATTTTTAAAGCTTTAAGAATGTCTTGAGTATATTTCTTATCTTTATTTGATTTTTATTATTTTATGTTTATTCTATTTTAAACATATTCTCTTCTATCTCTTCTTATATCGTCTTTCTTATATCTTCGATATATAATCTCACTTCTTTCACGATTAAAGAATGGCGGAGAATCTTTGTAAGCACGAACAAAAATAACACATATATTAAAGGAAATATCTTAGCCAATATTATCCACAAAATCCTTCTCTGAAAATCTAAAAATATGTGCGGGTATCTTCTCGTTTTGCGGGTGGTATCTTCTTCTCTAGAGACCACAGGTATCCTCGAAAAGGCGACATGATAGGTGGTCGCGACGAAGGTGGCAAAGATTTTCACTTCGAAATCATCCTCGATTTGTTGCGATTGTCCCGCCGGTGTCTCCGCTTACTCCCGTTCGTAAACATCTGCTACTGCTATCCGTAGATGCTTATAACATTTCCTGTCCACCCTTCGAGCTCGTTCCACAATTTCGCTAAAATTGTGGCCACAGGCAACGCTGTGCGGAAAAAAACAACCCCCGCTTCAAGCACGGAGGCTGACTCTATATTACGCGGACTGATGTACGGGACATATGGTAACGACAAATGAAATTCTGTGTGCCTAAGCTGCGAATTTTCGAATTTATTCACGTAAAAACTTCGATGAAAATCAGATATGCGAATCGAGTCAGACGTCGTATACGAGAAATTGAAGAGATTCGTGAAAAGGATGAAATAACCGGGGAAGCGGGGTTGGAATATCGAAGAGGTTCTTCGAGATCCTTCAAGCTTATTGGATTGGCATATATACATGTGTACTCGTTAAGACTTTTACGATTGACATGCGTTTGATATCTTGAAAAGTCAAATATTTGGTATTATATTATGTAATGGAATAAACCAGTAATTCCATTTCTTCTTTTTTTTGCTTCTTATTTATCTATTGTGTACTATAATGATTTATTTATTCCATATCTGGGTGTCATTATGCAAGATATACTCAGAGAGAGAAAAAGAGGGGAAGACAAAGAAAAGACAGAGAGAGAGAGGTGTGTGTTTGAGATGTTTATTTATGATATGAATATATTTTACTGTAATTAATAATAGATAATTTAATTCGGATTTAAATATGTTTTGAGCATTTTATATGCTTGTGAATATTAATTTTAATTATCGAAATCTTTAAATATATTCTTATTAAATATTTATGTGCGAAATCATCGAAGATCTAGATGTTTCTAGATCTTACGATGCTAGTTTACGTGCTGATTTTCATAAAGTCTCACGCGAGTGAAGGTCTATCCTTGCCAAATATTTGACGACAGGAAGCAGAAATTCTATTAAAGATCGTACATGCGGCAAAAAAATCGATGACACCATGTTATTCAGTTGTCGATAAAATGGCGCGTTCCGAAATCGTTTATTGAATGTCAGCTTCATCCATAACGCGGAAACGTCACAGCTGCAATGGTGAACTGAATGCAGATCTAAAAAAAAAAAAAAATAAAAAATGAAAACCACGACAAAGTCCAGAAACGTGTCGACGATGTTAGAAACGTTAGCGTCGACACGATGGGAGGCAATTAGAAGATGCACATTGAAACGTCGTCTCCTCGGGATAAATTGGAAAGGGCGACGTCTTGTGCAATTTCATCGCGCCGATTGTTCGCGTGATTATTGCATTCCCTGTCACTTACCGCCACAGTGGCGAGACCTCCCGCAAAAGACATTTCGCCAGAAGAGGATTTCCCCGAACCGAAAAATGATCTAAAAAAAAAAAACGTCCCGCTGATAGAGGACAAAGGCGAGCCGCGTCAAAGGTCGACCGTGATCCCACAGAGTGCCGCGTTTTCCGAGCCTCTCTTTCGCAATCCACCAATCTCCGCATCGCGTATGTGTACGTATGTATGTGTCGCAAAAAGAGGGACGTTTATCGAGGCATGAGTAAGAACGTTATTTCGGATGACCTACCTGGGGTGCATTGACTTTGTGCGTCCGGGCCTACACATACGTGAACGTCGGATGTTCTAATTACCGGGTTGTATAGAAAACGCCCTACCACGGCTTTTTATCTCGTCTACATCCTCCCTCTATCGGCGAAGAGCTTTGGTGCAGGCTCTACTTCGCCGCCAAGAAGGGCCGTCCGCTTTGATAAGGAGAACGGAGCTGGAAGATGCTTTCTCGCCCTTCGTAATCTTCCGCACTCGTGCCGACGTTGATTAACCCCGTGTTACTCCCGACGTCGTAGCGTTACTTAACGTAGTATACTCGGATTGCACTCGAGGCAAATAGACCTACTACACTTTATTTTAGCATTTTCATATTAAACGTGTCGCTTAATATTTAAATACTTATAGAAAAAAATAAAATCGTACGATGTGAGAAACTAAAAAATCTTTCTAAGCTGATTTTGTAGTAAATCTTACAAATATGGGAAATTACACTTGAGTTCTCAAGAAGTTAAAAAAATTATTTAGAAACATATTATTTTAGAAAAGACAAAAGGAAAGAAGAAAGAAAGAAAAAGAAATATATACTATTATTTATAATTTATTATTTTTGTCTCTCTCCCTTTCTTTTATATTACATTAGAAAGCTATAAAGAGTTTTTGGAATATTAATTTCCTGACATGACTAACTCGTTAATCCTTTTCATTTCTTACAAGATTGATTGTTTCTCTAAACGACGTCGATATTATCAGAAGTAAAATAAAACATCAAGATGTCAGTGATACTTATTGTCGGATCGATTTTCCAATTTTCGTCGGACCTCGCAGGATTAACGATCTGTGTATCTGCATAGACATCAAACGCTGCGTTCTCTGAATACGGGTTGGCGTCCCGCCGACTGAGAAAAGGACGAAAAGTAGGGTAGGTCCTCTGCCACTACATGGATAAATGGCGTCTTTTGTGGTCGCCGCCGAAAGAGAGAAGCAGACAAAGAAGGAAAGAGAAAGAGGAAAGTATAAGGCGCGGGGTGTAAGACGTTGTGCATCCCTCCGCCTTATACCTGATGCGATCCGATGCGATCGACCCTCCGAAATCTGTTCCTGGAAGAGTTCACGGGACACACAAGCCGTGCGTGTAGTACTCGACTCGTTCGTGTAGCACGCACACGATCGTAGACTCCTCGTTCATGCTGCGAAAGCTCTCAGTCACCGGTGGAACGTCGACCGCTGCACTTCCTGCCGCTGTCTCGTTTTCAGGCAGATGCTCCTTCCTTTAAAAGTTCTCTCGTCGAGTGGCGGCACGTCGACACGTCTACGGACAAATCGCAAACGGTTTTTATTTTCAATTATTTTCGCGAGACTACCTTTCCTGGAGAAGAAACTGTCGTGGGTGGCCTTTGAATTTTATTTTGGTATCGAGATATTTTTCGTGTTGTTTTTTCTTACAAACGTTTTAATCGCGTGTTTCTTATCGCAATCGCGTTTTGATTGCATTTATATCGAGGTGACTTTCGCGGTAATGTGTGATGATTTCGTATGCGGTATAGAAGGTGACATCGAAGAGCGTAGGAAGTGGCCTTGCGTGCGAGGGATCACACTCGCATACAAGGAAGGATAAGGGATTGGCATACGAAAGGAGAGCACTCGCTCGTGACAAATATCCTTTATGATGTGGTGCGTGATTCCGATTAAACTGACTCAGACGATTACATCCGTCTGTCGTGACACACTGAAGCTTCTCCTAAGAAGCTATATCCAGTTCTTTTCCTGAGGCTCGTCTGTATAATTCGGAAAAATGTCCAGTCAACAAATTATTTTATTCTTGACACGTCACAAGGTGTCTGCAAACCAACGAATGTTTTTGTATCTGACAGATCCTTTGCCAGATTTTAGAAAAAAAATTTTTCAGTGAAAATATATGTCAAGACACTTATAGTATTTAAGTAATTGGCGATTGAACGTAAAAGATTTCCGGTCAATCAAAAAAGAGAATAGATGACAAAATCATACATAATATAGATAATTTCAAGTGGATTTTACTTTAATAGAATTTGATTTTTACAAAGATGTACAATTTTGAAAAGGTGAAATGAATTGTGAGACATTTCTACAGTTTTGCTAAGAAAACATATTATTGATAAAGTTTACTTAAGAGAATTTTCAAATCTCCTACAGTGTACAGAGGAGTCACACAAATCTCTGAGTTTCACAAATCTCCGATTTTAATTTTAACGACAGATTCTTTGGTTAATCTGGTATCAACTTTCGTCATTAAAATTGGGATTTGAAGTTCATGGAGCATCTTGTATAATAACTTATTAACACAGTAGCTCATTGCAATATTAATAGCTTATGCGATTATGCGCCTCCGGCATCGATTATTAAAATACCTATACAATAGTTAGTATGAGAATATTTCCCTCGTAGCTAACAATCGCGAGGTGCACAATTAATATCATTAAATATTTCTTCGCGCGCTATCATAAACGTTCGCGCAGCCATAGTAATTGCAACGAAACGCTGCACCATGGGGGATGATCGTGTTACGTGGATATATTTATACGCATTTAGCGCGAGGACGAAATAATTTATGTTGCACTTGTTAGCACGATAGGGAGCGGCCTGACGACGCATGGAAACAAAATTGCCACGCTGATAATTTCACGAAACGCTAACGCAACTCCGTTCGTGAAACGTTTGCGAAATATTTCGGCCGGTTTCCTCTTTCGCGAACGCGCTTCCGCTATTCAGTTTCGTATGATCACTCTGTCAACGGCGATCGCACATGCACTCGCTTGCGACCGAGCACGTCCGTGATTTATCAGTCTCGCATTCTCCTCACAGTGAAAAGACGACGCTGAATTATTATGCGAGGCACGAGAGGTGGTTCGCGTGGTTGTCTCTCGTCGATTTTCGTCGGAGGCCCTCGGTCAGTCACCGTAACGCCGTAAAAAATAGATGGAATCGGGAGGGAATTTATTCTTGTGAAATTTAAAGACCATCCAATTCGCGAGATCGGATGGCCTTCCGTTTTTACGATGTGAAAATTTGTAGATCCCTTCTATCGCTCTCGATGCTCTCTCTATACAGTCGCATGCCGTACGCGGGATGGAGAGATATTGACTTCAGCTTTATGTGACACAATCAGAACTCGAATGGAGGGATCGAATCTATATAATTTGTCAGATCTATTTTAGATCCGCTTAAACCCCGAATGTTCCGCATCTTAATCCATTATGCAAGAGATTCATCCTTTTTTAATTCCCGATGACTCTCATAAGGATTAAAGCGAGTCGACGGAGATAGACGGAAACGGAAAGGAATTCAATAATTCCTGAAGCAATTCTTGATATGGAAGATCAGGAATTTCTTGCCTCGCGAGAGCTCCCTGAATTCCTGTCGGTTCCTCTTATTTGATGTAATTTCCTGCGAGATGAATAAAAGGGGAATACGAAATTCTGTTTACAGTCGACAATGGTCCGGCGACGAAGAGGACGAAGGGACGAGGACGGGTCACGTGACGACCGAACATCCCTTGGCCGAGGCCACGATCCCTCTGGTCAGTCATTCCAGGCTGCAGGAGCAGTCTTCCGTCCTGAATGTCGCCAATGTGCCCACCGGCGGAAGTCAGAATGCTACACATCGCGCGCAGAGCCAGCAAGAGAGCGTGCTGCAGAAATTCCGTAAGAGCTTCTCGCTGAGGTTCCACAAGAAGGGTAGTAAGGAGAGCAACGAGGAATGCCCCGCGGAAGACAATGACGGCACCGGGCCGTTGGATGAGGAGGAGGGCGCGGAGACGCCCTCCGTAACCACCTCTGACCAAAGCAGCCAGCACAAAGACGATTCTAGCAATGACCAGAAATTCCGGTTCGTATCGCGATCCCTCGCTCTTTGACCGGGCGCGACCTTAGATTTAGATCCCGAAGATATCGCTGTTAGAACCGTTGATCATTTGCGGCAGGTGAAAGAAATAATATTCATTTGAGGATATGAAGAATTGGCCTTTAATGCAATCTATATATTATTATCATAAAAAGGCAATATATGAAACAGACATTTACATCACTTTGATGAGATGAATCCCTTAGCCATTCCATTTCTTCAATTTTCAGCATATGATACATAGTGTTTCAGAGCTTAATTTTAATGACAGATTAAATGATATGAATCGAAATATTTCATCAAAATGTATTTCACATATAGAATGTATAAATACCAAGTGTACACAATGGCGGATCTTGGGGGGGGGGGGGGGTAACCCCCCTTCCAAATTAAAAGAAATCAATTTTGCTACATCCATTTAAAAAATTTAGATAATGAAATGCAGTTAGTCGCCTGCCATCCCTATTATTAATCATATAGGCTGCGTTCCATAAAGCGCATATGCGCGCAATAATTTTGTGTACATATATATTATTGAATCTAAGATCTTGTTTAAATCTCATTCGCGATTATATGAGCATAAATCACTATCGAATTAAATTACGTGTTTGACATAGACAGCGATACGAGGAAGAGATCCTCTAATGACATTTTCTTTGAAGAGAGAAGCTTGATCACGACTTAACCGAATATGTTTAGGTTCGGTCCACTCGTCTGGAGGAGCAGCAAGGAGAGGAAAAAGGGCAACAAAGCGGCCCGAAACGCCAAGTGCAACAGCGGAGACAGCGGTATACAAATCGAGGTGAGAAAACGAAAGAGGGAAAGAAAGATTTTCTCTACGTTCCTCCGAAAGACAAGTTCCGTTGGAAGTTTTCAAGAGACGTTCGAATGACGTCTAAGGGCGTTTGAAAGATTGGAACGATTTCCAGACGAAATAGGAGAGTCTTACGCGGCTGAAAGGCGTCTTAATCTTTCAAACATCCTTCGAATGTCTTCCGGACGACTTAGACGTCCACGAGAACGTTCGTGCTCGACGAAAAAGAGCTGACACATGAAGAAAGTAAATATCGCAAACGTTCGCACGAATGACGTAGATGGTATCTGGTGGAGCGTTGACTGGGGGCAGCGGCGGCGGAGTGATGGGGGCTGGTGACAGCTCCGAGTCCCACGATACGGATGACATTCCCGACGATACCGACAGCCCTCCGGCCCTTCGCAGGCGAGTTGCCGATAAATTGCGGCCCCAGTCCGAGCTCATCAACCAGATACTGATTGACAAGTTCAAGGTAAACTCTTCATTCCGTTATCGTTGCAGTTAACGCCTCTTGTATCTTTATCGCAGAAAACATTCTAGCTGACGCCAAACACCGCTGGCGATACCGATATATTAGCTCCTTGCAAAAATAATTTATGCAAATCGCGATGGATATTAAGATTGTCTACACGGAGAAAATTTTATATTAAAACTTACTATATATGGCAGTAGCCGTGGATCATTGCTGGAATTATAAAAATTTTTACTATGTTATATTAATAATTATTAAACTCATTAAGTGAAAAACATAGTAAAAATTTTTATAATTCCAATGGTCCACGGCTACTGCCATACATAGTAATTTTTAATATAAAATTTTCTCCATGTAATATTAATTAAATATGTCAAGTGCGCGATCTTTAACTTCATTATTTGTTTCGGGGTCAGGACTAGAATGGCAGCGAACTAGCGCTTTTCGTAAAGTAAAACCATATCCGATTGCTTATGTAAAAGTTTAGATATTTTTATCGCAGCCTTTTTCCGAATTGATCTCTCGCGAGACGAGAACACATATGACCAAGCGTTTTATTTTTACATGAACCCGCTTTTTCCTGGCTGTATGCGATGAGTTACATTAGTCATTAATAGTAACATGATAATCATGGCGCTTATCGACCTTACGGTCGTAACTGTTTCCTCGATAGCCAGAATTAGTCACTTCTACGTACAGTTTGACCACGTTTGCAGAGAGATTTGTTTATGCCATTCCGTGATAGCCGTTTTTATATCGCGAGCGCCAGGATAGGAAACGGGAGAGGAAACGCGCTCGTCATTAGTCGATATGGAGCAGCTCGCGCGGTCGTCCGCGATTTAACACACGATGTGAAGAACCCGTTATGTTCGATCCCGCAGTTGCCTGAAATCATTTCGTTTCGTGCGCGAAATACAACTATTGTGTGTATTATCAATCAATCACTCCGCGATGAAGTCCGTTCTTTCGATGCTATCGAGGAATAATGTCGACAACTGACGAAGAACGAAAAGTGAAGTGTCATGAATTTATATACGTTTATAAGCAACATTGTTCCTGATTTCTATCTCAAATATTCGCATTATATATTCTAAAATTATCGTTCTTTTAATATCCTTCGGCAAATTTGGAGTCAATTTTTCTTTAACGAAAATGAAGCGTCGATAATCTTCAGGTTATAAGTGATTGAAAATATCATAACGGAAGACTTTCCATGGACTAAACTTTGAAGAATCAAATGGATAACAATTCTTCGGTTAATTTCACACGGGATTTACTGTAATAGAATTTTAATATTTGATGCTAAATTATAGAGATATACAAAAGATTATAGAAAATTGCAAAAAACGATAATCCCAATATTTTTATTAAGGAAAAATTAATTTTTAACTGGCCATATTATTAAAAGCATAAAAAAATTTTTAACTTCCTATATACAGATTAACCCTCCGAGGCCACACCTCTTTTTTTAATACGCCCCGGCCACATGGGATGGGTGGTCGCCATCCAGACGGATTCAAAGTCTTATAATTCCAGTTAATGTCCACCAATAAAGTTGTAAAAATTCATGAAACATCTTAAGGGTGTTGTTCAAAAATATGTATGGTGCAGAACCCGAAATGTACTTCCAATTTTTTATAAAAAAATCGAAAAGGAAAAAATTTGTAAAAATGACTTTTTCAGTTTAAAAATTTATATTTTTTTTAAGTTTCGATACACTGAGAGAAAAATTTATGATATTTGTGACTATAATGAAAAGTTAAATAGTTTGTTAAATAGTTATAGTTAGGTGCACCATTTTTATAGTTATTACTAACATTATAGCAGTAATAACTATAAAAATGGTGCACCTAACCATAATTATTTAACTTTTCATTATAGTCACAAATATCATAAATTTTTCTCTCAGTGTATTAAGCAGCGCTCATTTAGGAAATTATGTAAAAATGGTGTTATTTTAAGGGAAAAAATACACCCATAATAATTTTCAAATGTTTACCAAACATAACTGACATGGCTCAAAGCCTTTTACTGCACGGATATTCGAAAGAGAGACTCAAACTAGGGATTCTAAGTGAAGGGACACTGATTATGAAGCCTATCTTAAAAATATTGCCCTGAATTTTTGTCTGGGTGGCCGCCACCGAGTGTCCTCGAAGGGTTAAATATAATTGTTTTTGTGTAGCTGAAGATTGCATAGATTCTTGTGAAATTTGAAATTGAAAGAAGAACAATTTTATTTAGAAGTAAAAAAAAAGAGGGCGAGGGACATTCATATCGCGTGGATAAAGGCAACATACAAAATACACCTGCAGTATTTTATAGTTGTATTGAAATAATACGTAGTGGATTTTCAGGCACGTATTTTTCTCGTTATATTCCATGATCGCAGAACTGCGATATTAACTCGCCGGGAATTGCAGAGAAAACAGAGAACCCGTGCGGCTAGCGTGTTTTATCCTCGGGAACGACGAATTAATCAGTCCGTGCGTTCAGCGCGACGCAAATTAATTGCAGTTTTTCATCAAAATCCGCACGACTGTTCCAGGCGGATCTACAAAATCGCACATCGCGACATAATCATGTGCGTCGCACGAACAGCGATCTAGGGGGACAGAGGTTGCTCCAATGGGACACCAGGTCCGGATACGTTCACAATTATCGCAGGATGCTGTCGACTCCGTCGCCGATCAAAACGAGGCCGCCCAGACTCAGCCCGAGGCACTCCTCCCATGATATCGTTACGCTTAGAAGGTGCGTTTAATCATCACAATCACGCCTCGTGTTCAAGCAACCCTTGTCGCGTACGCCTCATTAAATCATCGCCATTTGCGAATCACGTCGGCTCTTCGCGAAGGCTGGGGAAACCCAGGCAACCGTTGCGTTTGGGTCCTTGAATTGACGGAGATACGGTTTTGTTAGACAAGTTTCGCTTGAAAATCTTTAACGAGAGAAAAATATATAAATATAAAGAACTTGGAGAGTTATAAAACTATCGAAGAGGTATTCAAGCGATTTTCAGTAATGAAAGAGTTTGAATAAGGCCAAGCCCCATTAAAAGCTTTGATAATCTTCCTTATTATTTTCGCGAAGCTATTTTTCTTATTTTAACTAAAAGATTACAAAACTTTCTGTACGGAACTATAATTGAGAGAGGCTTTTTTCTTGTAATATTATCTTACGTTATTATCCTAGATCTTTCTTTATGATTCCTCCAAGTATCTCAAACTAAAGTTTTTAAAAATATTTATGAATGTGTTATTTTACACAAAATTGTCATATTCGACAGGTACATAATTTAATCATAAAATATACTTTTTTAATATATTCTATGTAAAAAATTTTCCGAACAAAAATATAATTGGAAGAGATTTTCTTCTCGTAATATTATTTTACGATATTATTCTAGATTTTTCTTCAAACACTTCAAATTAAAACCTTTAAAAATATTTATGAGAGTATTTCATGCGCAAAATTGTCACATTTGACACAGTTTAATCGTGAGATACGCGTTTACGGTCCAAGCAACGTTTCCTTGGGTTTCCAGAATCGAGGCGAGCATAATCTTTCACACTCTGCGAGTGTGAAAAGCTAGCAGTGTCGCAATCGAGGAGGCGTTAAAGGAAAAGAGAAACATGCGAAATGAAAAGACATATCGAACGCTTGTTAATTCCGCTCTTTTTAGCCGCACGGCCGTACCTACTTGTAGCCTGACGCGCTCGCTCGCTCGCTGCTTCTTTATTTTCGAATCAATATAACAATTCTGACTTCCTCTCACAAACGCGACACTTATCTCGCGATCCCACATCTCGAATCAACAAACCCCCGAAAAACAAGTGACAACTTGGGAAAACTTAAAATTCTTTGTTCTCGAACCTTTCCAGTAAATCGAGGGAGACCAGTGGTAGGTAGACGGGTATTATAACAAACCACCTTCTTTTAATCTTTCCTCCAGTAAAAAGTTGATCTGCCACGCGTAACATACGTATATATACATATGTATATATACATACCTCTTGTCGTGTGTTGTATACTCTATATATACATATACATATATCTATATACATACTATACCTACCTATACTGTAATCTGTTGCTGAATGTTGTACCGATATGCTTAATACCTGAGTACACGCTTTTGTCGATCCCTTCGCTCGATACGCCGCACGTTAACGCGGTACAGAAACGAATTAATGTCGAATTCACGTTTTCTCTTTTTCTCGCGCTCTTTAGTAACGCGAAAGGGAGGAGTTCTCGGACAAATTTGAGGCGATCGCTCAGCCAGCCACTGGGAATCAATCAGCTCTCGCCGCTGATGCGCGCCAAAACCGCAGGTAAGCACCGTCGTCGTGCTTGTCCCGATACCTCTTAATTTAAGATAGACTTCAAGCTCTTTGAGCGTAGATCACGTTCCTCTCGTCTTGTCTACCAAGCACGCGCGTGGACTGTTCTCTTATCGCGTCTGTAAAACGCGAGGCCGCACGTCTCTCGCGTTCTTGAATCACTGCTGTCAAGAAGAGTTATCATATCACTCGAAATGTTATTTTTTAATTAATCTTAGATCTTTCTGGATTATTAAAAGATACATCACACAATTAATGTAATATTAAAAAATTGAGGCGGATAGAGAAACGCGAAAGAATGATACGAAAACAAGATTCTTTTTAGCGATCATCTCTACTTCGAAAAGATAGATATTTTCGTGTGGTAATCGGAATCGTTGAAGAGATTCATGTCAGAACGCGTTTGCTGGGTAGACAGAGTTTACACGCCAGTAGAAACCCCTCGATGACATCTAGTGCACCGTATACCACAGAGACCACCAGTTTCTCTCTAGACATCACCTTGAAGAGTATTCAGCATGCATCCCTCGTAAAGATATTGTTGAGACATTCACATCATGTTGTCATCGAATGCACCCTCTTAAGAGAGAGAAAGAGAATAAAAAGGAAAGATTGCGCGAGAGTAAGGAATGGGACATCCCTGTGTAATAATCGTGCTCAGTTTCATCCCTGTAAAAACGTTGCTTCGTGTGAAAACGCTTCTGTTTTGCGATAATAAGGGACTTGGTTTGCCGGAGGACCTCCTAAAAGCATTTTCTCGCACGTTCTTGTCTCTCGTTCCCGCGAGAGACGCGACTTCCCGGGGGTGCGATCAATTCGCACGTACGTGGTTAACTGAATACTTAGGATGGAGGATACTCCGGCGGACTTGGTTACCTTCTCTCAAGGAATCTCATGAAAACTACTGTTTCATTCTTTTTCCGCTCACGCCGAGAGCTGCACGGTGGACGGTTTTTGGCCCGGGGGCTGACGTACTTGTTGTCCCAATAACTTCCAGAGGGATTTCTCCGACGAGCGTAAACGGAACGAAATGTCGTTTACGTTGTGGGACGTTTTATAGGAATCGATTGTTCGTCGGTTGTTTCGCCCAGACGAAACATTTGTATTAAAAAATTAAGTGGAGAGATATTTCTTTAAAGAAACCTATTTTGTTTGAATTCTTCTTTTCTTATATTAATTTTTGGCATCCTTTCTGCGATGCAGAAAACTTTGGAATGTACCTATCAATAAGATAACGGCGTTACATGTGCCAATTAATTTCCATTTATCTTTTCATCTGTATTTTGTTTCAAATTTGAGTCAACGTTTAATGAGCGATCTGTGTAAAGGTACGTGCTCACATCCTTATTTTATTTGTATTATAATATGGTTCTATTTCCCTAAAAAAAGTAGGCGCGAGATTACCCGGTGGCAACGTGCTATCAGAGGACGAGCAGGATGGAAGAGCTGGCACATCGGAAGACGACGAGATGATGTCTGATTCCGAATCTTCGATCGCTTCCTTGACGGATAAGAAGAAGTCATTCGAGCAGACGATGGATGAAGAAATCGTCATGTTGGCCGAGGCTGTTTGGGACCATGTGGCGATGGAGCCGGAAGAGCTGGCTTTTCGCGCTGGGGATGTCATCGACGTCCTCGATACGCTGGACAAGGATTGGTGGTGGGGCAGCTGCAGAGGAGAGCACGGATGGTTTCCAGCTGCTTTTGTCAGGGTAAATATTCTTGAATAAGTTCGTACGATTTTAAATTACACACGCTGCCTCTTAACTCTAGAATTATCCCAAATTAATAATATTATAATTATTTATTTGCGTTCCTTAACTTTGTAGTTATTTTAATTATCAAATTTTTAAGTGTGTGGTTAAGTAAATAGGCTTAGTTGAAACAAATTTGTTTACAGTTGCGCGTGAGCCAAGAGGATACGGTGGAGGATTGTCTGGCCGCAATGGCCTCGGGAGGATCCTCGGGTACTCAGCTTAGAAGGCGGACAAGCGTCTCCTTACTCTCGAATGAGCAAGTGAGGGCCAGCGTGGTACGCGAACTCGTCCAGACCGAGCGCGACTTCGTCAAGGTCCTACGCGACGTGGCCGAGGGTTACATCGCGGAGTGTCGCAGGCGCACGGATATGTTTACCGAGGAGCAGATCGAGACGATCTTTATCAACCTCGAGGAGCTCCTAGACTTTCAGTCTGAGTTCCTGAAGGACCTCGAGGACCGTATCGACTGGAACGCGCCGTACAAAAGCTGCGTCGGCGAGTGCTTCCTCAATCATGTTAGTGGCATTATCAAATTCATATCACGCTTCTTTCTTCGTTATAATCGTACATGCGAATGATAAATTGATCGATATATCCCTAAGTTTCTTCTTTATCTTCCTTGAACTATATATTAAAAGTTGGAGAGAAGTTAGAAAGAACTCCGTCTATGTACCTTTAGATAAAGTTAAAGAAAAAGGAGACGCAAGCGTGTTATTGATTCTTTCAGAGGGCGGGTTTTCGCATGTATTCCGAGTACTGCAACAGCCATCCGATGGCCACGGCAACGCTGCAGGAGCTTTACCAGCACAATCGTTATAGCAAATTCTTCGAGGCCTGTCGACTGATGAGAGGCCTCATAGAGATCCCCTTGGACGGATATTTATTGACGCCCATTCAACGAATATGCAAATATCCCCTTCAATTAGCAGAGCTACTGAAATATACGAAGACCGATCATCCGGATTATCACAAGATCCAAGAGGCCTTGGAAGCGATGAGAGACGTCGCGGTACTGATCAACGAGAGAAAAAGGCGGATGGAAAGTTTGGAAAAGTTGGCCGCATGGCAAATGCGCGTAGAAGGTTGGGAGGTGCGTCGCTTTTCGTAATTATAAAAAGCTCTTTAAAATTTGCATTTTGGATCATCTTGATAATACCTATTACCTTAATAGTGCGAGCTTTATCTGAGACGATTGTCTCGAAATATGTTTAATATAATTAGTGGCAATCGATCACAGGGTGAGGATCTCATAGAAGTTTCGTCGCAACTTATTTATCAAGGTGAGGCGATGAGAGTGAAGACCGGCATGTGGACGAACAACATCACGTTATTCCTCTTCGATCATCAACTGGTCTATTGTAAAAAGGACATTCTCAAGCGCAATACTTACGTCTACAAAGGTCGCATTTATCTCGACACCAGCGAGGTCATTGACGTGCCTGACGGAAAAGGTAACGATTGCTGTTAACGATATTTCTCGATAACTTAAATTATTAACGGTATTTGTTCAGTCTACAACCGGCTCTTGACATGTGCATACGTTTTGATAATCTATTGTAATTTTATTGACTTTGTTGTGATATCTATTTTACTTTCGACAATGCACAGATATATTTAGTGACATCTAATTCTAATCTTCTTTTTTGTTTATGATTTTTACTCTTTGACATACATGACAAGTAAGTTTCCAAATTTTATTCTTGGTTTATTTGACTCATCAATGTGGGTTTTTATTTTATCAAAAAACTTGTTTAAGTAATATGATGCGTTATATTGAGATTATTGTGGCGATTAATGTTTGATTATGTATTCAACATCACTAATACTTTTTTAGCCTTGATATGTTCGTCAGAGAACGGTCTCATAGATAAGGATTTGTCATGTTAGGAAGAATGTTTTTTTTTATATATAACTATTAGGTACTGCTCTTTCGATATGTTAACTATATTAATTATTATTATTTCTGTTTGTTCATGACTAATGTTGTTTCAGTTTCACTTGAAAAAGACCCAAACCAAGGGTCGAAACGTTGTAACTTAATTTATATCTTTAATAAATGTGGCCAGTTGTTGTCGACTATTGAATATTACCATTAATTTATCACTGGCAGTTCAATTTATCAATTTTGGATTAAATTATTAAGATATGTTTCTTACGATAAGAGAGTAATAATTTATTAATTTTATATAATTTCGCCATTTTATAAAATTCCATTTTGCATATTACTATCATTATAGCAAGGGACGTTATTAAATAATTAAGATAGATTCGGTAAGATACGATACAAAATATCAACCGTAACTTGTAATGAAGATACATTAAGCTAATGATCAATTTTATCCGCAGACCTTCAATCAGGGGTGACAGTGAGGCATTGCCTAAAGGTGTACAGCTGCGTTCGAGACAAATGGCTGCTTTTCTGTTGCCGCACAGCGGAGGAGAAGCGACGGTGGCTAGCAGCGATGG
Organism: Aphaenogaster floridana; assembly: GCA_003063835.1. Lineage (NCBI taxonomy): Eukaryota > Metazoa > Arthropoda > Insecta > Hymenoptera > Formicidae > Aphaenogaster > Aphaenogaster floridana. The sequence continues at coordinate 142,792 of NJRP01000427.1, forward strand.
ACGAGGAACGAAGGCTGGTGGCTCAGGACAGAAACGACGGATTGGAGTTTCCAGCAGCGGCCAGGCAGCTCGCCAGGCTCGCTGCCAGCAGACAGCAAAACAGGCCACCGATCAAACCTCGCAGTAAGTATTTGCCACTATGACATCTGTTAATAAAATCAGAGTTTAAAAATCTGCAATTTTATTTTTATTTTTATTTCATCTTCTCTCCGGAATATTTTTTCACTGTAACATATCTCGCATTTTATTTTGTATTAATTTACATTAACCGGTTTAATTTGATTTATTTGATTTATTCGAGAGAGAAAGAGAGAGAGAGAGAGAGATATCGGTATATTTTATCTTGTATTAATTTAACGATGTTGCAGACAAAACGTATAAAAGGGAGTCAGCGTACGAGATGCCCACGACAATGGTCGGTCAAGGCACCACAAATTCGCTGGGACGGAAGGTCGGGACCTGGTTTATGTTCGGTAGCAGCAAGAAAAGCACACGGCTCCAACCGTCCTGAGACAGGCCTACCTTCGTACCGTATATTGACCTGTAAAGCTACGGCTAACGACGCTGCATCGTCCTGTCGAAATCCTGGCGCGAGACACTTTGATATTGGTTGCTTCGAACCTTTCCGAGCAGGCGTTCGAGAATATCATCTTTGTTAATCGATATTCCAATCAGGGTAATACTGCTCATTTGGCGACCGATCGAATCGTGAAAATTATTCTCCGTGGATCGATGAACGAACCACTATGATCGCTAGGATTTCGTAGCACCGAGGATGAACAGCACCTCGTCATATGTACGGCACGAAGGTATTTGGATAATTCATAAGTGGATTTTGTCCTACGAAGTATACCTCTTCTTCCAAGGCAGGGAAAGTAATCGCTATTAATTTCATCGACCGATCTTGATCATCGCTCGTGGAGAGCGATTCGCAAAATAGAAGAAACTTCCAATAATTTTTCATTCACTGCCTCTCTCACGGAAACAGACGCTTTTCTCTATGAGGTAGATGTCATCGTCCAGTTTAGATACTTGCAGACAAAAGTCGCTCGTTATGCCTAACCAGGCAGGATTTTGTGAGTTTTCGAATCGGTGCTCCCTTAACTCTTAGATCTTAAAGCAATGTTCGATCATCTTCGACGTGACGTTATGACGGTGCCCAAGCTGAGAAGCACTGTCGAGAGAACGTTTCGGAGAAGAAAAATATTTGTTATGAGCTGAGAGAGGTGTATAATCGATCTTGTAGATATTTGGCACTAGGAACTACCGTTAATAATAGCGGACACGAGGGTAGATTAGAGAAGTAGAGACATTTAGAGAAGTAGATAGTAAATGTATAAAGTCAATAGCGGGCTTCTGAAGTACTAAAGAGAAAGTACTAGTCATTCTTCATCGCGAATTCTTGATAAACGCCGATGAAACATGATATATATGATGTATTGTTATACGCGCAATCGCTTTTTGGGTCGAAAAGCTGGCATGGTACGTCACACGGCTGTATTTTTTATGATAATCGAAAGACTGACCGAGATGCTTCCTCGGGAAGAAATCTTGAGGTTGTAATCTTGAGAGAGAAATGCGACGGGATCGATTAGGAAATCTCTGAATTGGATTCGTTAAACGAGCTCCGCCTTCGTCTAGATTATTTGATCACTGTTTCGAGAATAATTTTGTCGACCAATTTTATGTACAACGAGAACTAATCGTTTGTAATAGCACGTAACAGTTCTGCGTAACTGTTAGCAAGTTCGATCACAAAATCCATATTGATTAATTTCGCGAGGAAATTCTGATCGGCCGATTCCGCACACCACTTTTCTCTCAACGAAAACGTAGATGTATTTCGTAGAAGAAATCTCCAGCGAGCTATGCAAGGTAACTCTTACTGCCTAACTAATGTTCGTTATTTCGCATCGTAATCGTAATATTCGTAGTAGTTTATACGGAGTTGTGAAGAAGAGGCGAGAAGACAAGAAGAAGACGAGAGGCTGAAACGCGAAGGCGCTGGAGAGAAAAAATTTTTTTTGTTCACGCGAAACAACGCAGTAGCAGTATTATCTATACAGATGAAAAAAAAATGATTAGACAAGATATGTAAATACTCGCATATCACGCCTCCTTATCCGACTGCGATACGAAGCGGCAAGCTTTTAAAAAGAAAAAAAAGATGAAAGAAAGAAAGAGGGAAAGGGAGATGATAGAGAGAGAATCTCTTTCAAGTTTTTCTACTCTTGTACAGAAAGATTCATGAAGATTTAGCAACGAGAAAATAATATCTGTCAGCCAGCAGAAGAACCTCTGTGTTAATAATGATATGTGCATACTATCTATGCGGTCCCTTGACAAAATGTTCGATCTTGCAGTTTTAACGACTTAATCACGGATCCTGAAAGTTTCCAACACTGCCAATAAGTTTAAAGAAATACGTCTTCGTTCATTAGAATTGTTTAATCCGGTCTTTAATAGAGGAAGAGACCGGTGTATTTTCGATTCTCTCTTTACATACATACGAGGGACAAACGCGACTATTCTATCTTTTTAACATTTGTGTCTAAAGAGGTGTAACACAAGTATAAGTGAGGCGATTACGTTTTGTATAACACAGAAAGGTATATTTTTACTTATTTCCTGACAGCGTAATTTACTATATATGACGAGGACAATATAATGATGAAAGAATGGATCAAGATTCCTACTGTACAGAGAGATCATTAGCCTGTTGATGTTTAGACTTAGAAGAGACGCAATTTGTTGCTGGACCCAACTCATTTCAGAGTTATTTTTATAGAAGAGATGACTCATTGGTTCGAATGTGATTTTTCTTATAAGTATCCCTGTTATACATGGACTGCTTTAATGGCCAACGTAAGTATAAGAGGCGTAGCTTGTTAAGGATAAGTAGCAGGGAGATTCCCGAGCAACACGAAGGTCTAAAAGACGCCTCTCGCAGGAGCATCTTTAAAACAAATTTTGCAGGCATCTTTTGACGATATTCGTATTGTCTATGGGACACAGTATTGCGTAATGCACAAGCAAGCACAACTTTTCACGAAAAAATTCACAAAACTGTACTTGCACCCTCACGACGGAAAAGTAATCGAAATCCGTGAAAATTCGTATCTCGCACGAGCTCTCATGTATTGGCGGGTGAATTACATATCTAACGCAATCTCGATACGCACTGATTAATTTATATCTACGGAGAATACTATCCTCCCATTCCTTTTTTTTTCAGAAATTGTTATTCTTTCAGAATCCTCATACAAGCAGAATCTGCACAAAACTTGAGGAAATGCGCTTCGAAGCAATAAGTATTAAACTAAGCGTTACTGTTATGATAATTTAAGTTGTTACGTACACATAATGCGTTTATATTTTCCCTGAAATTTGATATCGATAACCGTGTGCGTACACTCTGACGAGGAAAGCAGAGCTCATTTTTTTTCGTAGCGAGATCGCGCTGCGCTAATGATGCAAGAGGAAAAGCAGATAACGCATGATATCGCTGTTTTCTGTATATATATATAGGCGTATTTTGTAAGTGTAAATACCGTAGAGCTACTCTCTTGTTAGAGGAAATAACTTCAACACGTTTTGTAGCGATTAAGTAAAACCTACTATTAAGCAATATATCTGACGTTCATATGGTTAATTATTGATTAAACGGTGATATCATTTTGTATATTTGTATATCTCTTTAATTTAATCATCTTGACTCGTCATTGCGAGATCAATTGTTCGTGTTATAATTATTGTTTATGATATGTACAATAGAACGTTATACAATATGATTGTCATTGTTTTCCAAATACGAGCATATATACATATATATACATATATATACATTATATACATACATATATATATATATATATATAATATATGCTGAGTTACATATATGTAAATAAACATTTTATAACTATTATACTTTGTTCATGTGTGTTCTTATTCCAGCTTTTCATAACAAAATGTTATACCGGCAATACAAGATACAAACACTGATTCATGCTAATTTTTACAAAGATTTAAGCAGGGTATGGAAAGTTACTTTTTAAAAGTAACTAGTTACCGTTACTCGTTACTTACCGAGTCAAAAAAGTAATTAATTACCGTTACTAGTTACTGATTCTCAAAAATAACTCGTTACCGTTACCGTTATTTAAAAAGTAACGATTCGTTACTTTTTTCATTACTTTTTTTTATGTTAAAACGAGACTGAATAAACAGATTAAATAAAAAATTTACTTTTAATTTTATCCTATTAAAATTTTTATACATAAAGTTGAAAATACAAAAGAAGTATAAATTTAGCTTTATTTATAAATTTAATGAAAATCAAAATTTTTTTAATTGCATTTTGTGCGTTATAAAATCTTCCTTCTTAAATTTTTTATGGTTTTTAAAATTTTATTGCTTTTATTAATATTTTAATAAAAAATATTACAAAAGTAAATTTTAATAAGATAATTTAAACTTAAAATTGTTTTTAATATGTATGAAACTACAAAGATGATCTGGATCTAGGATATAAGATTATCTGAATAATCTCGATCTGGATATATGATTATCTGAATAACATGAAACTACAAGGATTATATGTAGGATTAACAAAGTAACGATAAAAGTAACTGTTAAATTCGTTACCGTTACTGAAAAAATGTTACTACGTTATCGTTACAGTTACTTAAAAAGAAAAGAGTAACACCGTTACCAGTCCGTTACCAAAAAAGTAACTGCAACGCCCAGCGAGAAATGATTAGTTGAATCGATGTCGATTCGACGTCAATTCGTCGATGAATGATCGATGTCAAATCTTGATTGATATTTTTGTCATTTTCGACCTCATCATGATTATTTTTATGTTAATTGAGCAATTGCAAATAAGATTTCTATTGTCTTTCGGCTAATTCTACATTGAATACACCCCAGTGAGAAATGTACGGTTGACCCAACGTCGAATCAATGTCGATAATGATGTCGAAATAAGTTGAAATTTTTGTTGTTTCGACGTCGAAATCGTATCAAATATCAACAAACCTTCAACTTTCAACGTTGATTCGACGTCGGACTGTACATGCAGTCAAAAGTTAGTCGATCAACCCTAATTCGACGTCGAAGACGTCGATCAATTCGACTTAACCAGCTGTCAACCTCTTCGACGTCCAATTAACATTAAATCGACGTCACCTTTTTGACTGGGACAGTATATATGTATGTACCACACTTTCTAACTTGTCTCAATTTGATATAGAATTGATCAAAAGACAATAGAAATCTTCTCTATATTCACAATTTTTATATTTGTTCAATTAATATAAAGCAATTATGAGGCCGAAAATGACAAAAATATTAATCAGTATTTGACATCGACCATTCATCGACGTCGAATCGATGTCGATTCGGCTAATCATTTCTAACCGGGTGGTAACGGCGTTACAAGTAACGCGTTACTTTCCAACCCTGGATTTAAGTTATAATATTGTCCTATTTTGAAATTTGGGCTTTTAATTGTGAATTTTCATCTCTCAATTGATTTATGACTTGTCGAAGATTCTTAACTTCTTCTATCAACTTTTCGCCTTCATCCAAACTCTGGGCTAGTTTTTCTGGAGTCTCTCTTAATTCCATAATATATTCATAAGCTCGCGCTAGTATACCTCCTTTGCTCTACAAATAAATTTATTATAACATAAGTTACTTTTATAATACAAATTAGAGAAATGATTAAAAGACATATATCGATCTAAGAATTTACAAATGCTGTACCAGTGGTTCAAAGTTCGATTTTGCATCTTCTTCTTTAATCTTCACATTCTGATCACAATCCGCTAAGAGTTTTCCCAACTTAGTAATCCAACTGCTAATTTTGTCCCTTCTACGTCTTTCAACTTCATTGTGTGTTACTCTTCGTTTTTCATCCCTCTAAATATAAATTTTTATTTTTCTAAACGAAAAAGCAACGATAATGTAAAATGTATCAATAATATCAAATTGTTTACCTTTTTCACAATATTCTGTGATCCTTCTATCTGCAGTTTGGCTACACTAGGTACAACTGCTCTAGCAGATTCTGACGTTACAACATCATTGCTGTTGCTGAGTACATATAATTGACCATTTAGTGGCGAAGATAAAACTTGAACAGTATTATTCACAGGGGTAGCTATCACAGGGGAAATTTCATTCTCTTCTCTGTCATTGCCGCTGACATGCATAAGTTTGTACGCGACAGCATTGTCATTTCTGTTTACCGTATACAAATGATACTGTATGTTGTCATCGTCAGCTTCTGCATCAGCATCCACTATCTCTGTTTCCTCCAGAACCACACCAACAGCTTCGTCGCTTACTATATTTTCATCTGCGCTATAACATGAACGTGATTTCGTTGTCAAGACAAATATATTTACAACAATAAATGAGAGAGAGATAAACACAAGGCTGCATTTCTATAAAGAATACTCATACCTTTCTTCAATAGTATCAAAGTGATTGGCCTCCATTTCAATAAGCAGCAATAAATACTTCTATGATTATCAGTTTGGTATATAAACAACGACGGGTTGATGCATTAATGGTAATTATATCGACGAGGTAACAAGCCGGTATTTTTGTGGTGGTTTGCAGGCTTTACTTTAAAAACTCGCCGCACACCATCGCCCTCTCAACTGAACAAGCACGTTAGACAAGATTGATAAGTTGTGACATTTTGAGACCTCTAGACGCAACGCCTGATGTTTGCTATCAAGCAAATAGAAAAATAAACAATATAAAAAATAAAAAACAGTAATATTCATAATACTTACCGTTATATTTTTCTTTTGATTTTCGAATGTGGATCAGTTTAACGAAAAGGACAATGTTAAAAAATTTTTTGCCCCTCAGGGAAATGGATAAGGCTGGGTCTAGAATAGGTGTAAGCTTTAAGCCCTAAAGGCTCGTCTACAATAGCCGTAAAAGTGAGCAGTAAGATGTAAGCAGTATGAAATTGACCAATTAGAGTCGATTATTCTCTTCACATTCGACTGTGATTGGTCAATTTTTTACGACTTACAACTTACTACTTACTTTTACGGCTATTGTAGACGACCCATAAGAAATTGACTAATCACAGTTGATTATTCTTCTCAAATTCTATCACGGAATTCATAAGCAAGTTACAAAAAATGCTATTTCCATTCCTGACAATTCAGTGCGTTTCAGGCTGCGTTCCGTTTCACGCATATGTGCGCATTTTTTACAGATTACGTGACATGAACTATAGATAAATGCGCGCATATGCGTGAAACGGAACGCAGCCTCAATCAACACGTTAAAAACTGAAAAGTGATCCTGTTTCAAACCTTATTTAACAAGTCAAACAGCTTGCCAAAAGTTTTCACCAAGGTTCCGGGCGGTCTTAAGGACCATCTACAATGAGTCGCAGTCGTAAGAGTCGTAAAAAATTGACCAATCACAGTCTATTATTCTCCTTGCGATCGAAGAATAATGAACTGTGATTGGTCAATTTCTTACGACTCTTGCGACTACGACTCA
>NJRP01000428.1:61408-77393 GCA_003063835.1 Aphaenogaster floridana
GCGACGCGATACGCGAGGTGTTTAATTCACACGAACATATCTACGTATCTGTAACCAACTCTTTGTAATCAGTATAAAGTGAATTATAATTACTGTTTCTACAAAAAATGTGTGATCCTTCCTGAAGTGACCTTAACCCGAAGTTTCCCGTGAGTTCCAACTCTTCAGGCGACACGAATCCTTTATATAAAATTTTGTTGCGGCCAACGGCACAACAATGCTAAAGATGGCTCAATATGCAGTCAAAACGTACGCGATTTAATAATATTGTAACAACCCGTCTTCTCGGGCGCGGAGTAGCTCGTCGGCTTATGGGTCAGGGCGAGCGGAAAATAGGCCGCGGAAATAAAACAGTTTATGCGTGTGTTTGGAATAAATAATATTTTATTTAAAACGACAAAAGTTGGATATATGTGATACAAATGATATCGCACGAACGGACGATGTACACTCGCTCGGACGGATAACAAATGAACGCTCGGATAATTAACAGATGATAGATTTCGCGGACAGATACGGTTATTTTGCTCAGACGGATTACGGGCGGTGCTACGGCGCGGCACCGCGCGGCGCGAGGGCGCCAGGTGCCGGGGCGCGAATTTCGGGAGTTCGCGATCCGCAACGCGGGCGTGATCGATGGGCGTGTTGATAGCGCGCGCTGGATCGATGGGTCGATAGGCGTATTGACGAATCTTCGGTCGCGGGCCGACGACGCGGCGTGGCGCGCGCGGTGGGCGCGGTCGCGGAGTGTACACGCGGTCCCGGTGAGGATGACAAAGTCGCGAGTTCGGTGCACCGGTGCACTTGCCCTCCCGTTTGATTTCTGCGAAGGAGCACGGATGGTGACAACTGCCGAGTCCGCTCGACCCCCTTTTTCTCGTTGTCACCCGGGATAGGCTGTGGGCAGTACGGTGGCCGAGAACGCTAGGTCCTCGCCGGACTTGCCAAAGGATCGGTGCAGATCGTTTCAACTGCTGAAAACGCTCAGCGGAGACCAAGTACGTTCAACTCCTCTGTCTCGTTGAATTGATTTCGGACGTATCGGAATGATCGCAGAAGCTGCCGAGAACGCTCGGCGGAGGCTGAGTTCGCTCAACCCCCTTTTCTCACTTTTTTAGATCACTAGGATACGGATAAGGCTCGGTTTGTGGCACAGCGGATTGCTCGGAACTGGCTCACGGAGGAGTGATTTGTTATAACAATTTGCGGGGCTTATATACCCCGCAAATTGTTGCTTGGAGGTGTTCGGGGTGGTTTCGGCGTATTTCGCCGATCGGCGGCTCGGCCGTTCAGGATTTGGCGAGGGGAGCGGAACGGTACGGTATCCCGACGAAGTCACCGCGATCGGCGACGTTCGGCGTCGTCCAAAGATATCCGAGCGCGGATATCTTTTCGAGCGCGTTTCGCGAGTCCGCTGACTCGCGACCGCAGCGGCGGTGCATATATGCGTTTATTGGCGCTAAGCGCCCTTTCGTCGCCCGACCGGTGGTCGTTGGGCGGCATCCGGCGGATATTGGCCGGGCATCGGCGATTGTTCGCCGGAGCGGAACGGTGCATAGAGGTGCATCGTTACATCACCCCCTTTTTTACTTATCGGCTGTCCTCAGGCGTCGCGTTATTTCGCTCGGCGTTTTGAGCGCAGGGATCCATCGGCGTTGAAGCGGAACTTTCAATGTTGCCCCATGGAACGGGTGGAATAAATCCGCGATGTGTGGGCCGCATAATACGGGACGTCGATCACGTGTCCCTTCTCCACTTCGACCGGTATCGGTGGCGGTGCTTTGCTCCCCACAACCCTTGCTGGAGCGGGGATCGGTTGCTGGCGTCGTGGTGGCGGAGGCGGCAGCGTTCGGAGCTGGATCGGCCGTGGCGGCGGTGTGGCCATCAGCCACGTTTGTTTGGCCCGCTGCTGGTGGTCGGAGCGCTGGCGGATGCACTCGATAATGGGCACATCTCGCCGCGCCGGCGGTGTTGTTGCCGGCCTTGCTGATGCCGGTTGTGCTCGGCTGGTGCTGGGTCCGGTGTCCGTGGACCTGCTCCATACCCTGATGATCCCGGGGTTGGCTGGATCGTACTCCTCCGGTACGTCGCCCAAGATTTTATTTATTTCCTCGATTATCTTGTCATTCTCCATCGCTCGACAGCTTCTAACGAAGTGGCAGTTCTCCATTCTTCTGTTGGTGTCGCGGCTCATTTTGGTCTGGGGAGGGGTGTCCGGGCAAATTTGTTTATTGTTAATTTGCCCGGCCGTTTTGCCAAGATGTTGTGGCAACTACGACGGGGTCGTCCTCGGTGGATTCGGCGTCGTCATCGGTGTCGTCATCGGCGGCAGGATCGGCGATGTCGTCGGTGGTGGGATCGGCGGTGTCGTTTGGGGTGGGATCGGCGGTGTTGTCTGGGGTGGGATCGGCGGTGTCGTCGGGGGTGGGGTCGGTCGGCGCCGGTTTTAAATCTTTTACATGAATATGCCTGATTCATCGGCCGCTGCGCTCGCGTAAATCTACGATGATCGGCGATATTATTCTTCGCACCTCGAGGGGGCCGCGGAACTTTGGTGCGAGCTTTGCATTGAAAGCGGCAGCTTTGTTGGAGAGGGGGTATTCGCGTTTGTATACCCACTCTCCGATTTTTGGTTTCCACGGTCGTCTTCTTAAATCGTAATGCTTTTGCTGCCGCTAGAATGCGCGTGCGAGATGCACTCGCACCAATTCGTGTGCCTTCTCGAGGTATCGGCGCGTTACATGAGGTGGAGGCGCGGCGGCGGCTGGTCGGACGTTTGTTTCCCGGGCGGTACGGAGTTCGCGGCCGTGATTCAGTTACGCCGGTGTGTACCCTGTCGCTTCGTGTCGATTCGTTCGTCCCAATTGCGGTGATTTCGGTCGATATATTGCGAAATCATCGTTTTGATTGTTCGGTTCGTACGCTCCACGGAATTGCAAGGCGGCGCGTGGACCGGCGTGTACGCGTGGCAGATGTTATACGCGGTGAGTAATCGCTCGAGTAATTCGGCGCGCAGTTGTGTTCCGTTGTCTGATATAATGACCTCCAGACATCCGTGGCGGAAAATTTTGCGTCCGCGATGCTGGCGGGACGGCGGGGGCGGTGACGCTATGCAGGGGACGCATCTCCACCCACTTCGTGAACCGATCTTGCATATTCAGGAGCCAGCTATGGCCCTTTTTTGATCGTGGCAAAGGGCCGACGAGATCTAAAGTTACTTGTTGCCAAGGTCGGTTTACGGCGGTGGCGTGGAGAGCTCCGGCGGGTCGTGTTTGCGCGACTTTATGCGCAAGACAATTCTGGCATGATCGCACGTATCGGGCTATCTCGCGGAACATTCCTGGCCAATAATAATTGTATGTGACGCGCGCGATGGTTTTGGCTATTCCCAACCCCAAGTGGCCTGCGGTTACGTCGTCGTGATTCTGTTGTGAAATTTCGTTTCGGTTATCTCGGGGCACACACTCTTTCCATTGGTCTTCCGCGAGGACTTCTTTGAAGTCTAATTCGTGCAATATATGCCGGTATAATTTATCCCCACGGAGTGTATAATCCGGAAAATCGCGGGGGTTTTCTCGTACGGCGGTGATTATCCGGCGATACCACGGGCATTTCGGCGGCGCGGTAACGGCGGCAATGATCGGTTGGCGGGATAGAGCGTCTGCGACCCGGTTCAGGGTGCCCTTCCGGTATCGAATCTCTAACTTGTATTGTTGGAGCTCGAATGCCCAGCGCCCGAGTCGCCCTGTTGGAGCATCCAACTTTTGCAACCACCGAAGGGACTGGTGATCGGTAATGACGGTAAACGGGTATCCCTCCAAGTAGTCGCGCATTCGTCGGATGCCCCAGACGACCGCGAGGCATTCGAGCTCGGTCGCGCTGTAGTTCCGTTCGGCCTGGTTTAACGTGCGGCTGGGGTACGCAATGACTCTTTCGCCCTCCGCGCAGTTTTGTGTTAGGACGGCCCCTAACCCGGTATTGCTAGCGTCGGTTTGTAAAATGAAGCGTCGCGAAAAGTCGGGGCATGCAAGGACGGGCGCGGATGTCAGCGTGTCTTTTAATTTTCTGAACGCGGTTGCCTCGTCTTCTCTCCATGCCCATCGTGCATGTTTGCGAGTGAGTGCTGTTAGTGGGGCGGCGACGGTCGCGAAATCTTTAATAAATCGCCTGTACCACGAGGCGACTCCGAGAAATTGACGAATTTGTTTAACGGTGCGTGGCTCGGGCCATTCGGCGACGGCGCTTACTTTTTTGGGGTCCGTTCTTATCCGTTCACGGTCGACGATATGTCCGAGATAAATGAGCCGGTTAACGCAGAATTTACATTTCTCGACATTAATTTTTAGTCGGGCTTCGCGGAGGCGCCTGAAAACCTCACGCAGTGTACTCAGGTGATCACCTGACGATCGTCCAATGTTGTATTAATGACGATTATGTCATCAAGGTACACAAACACGTGTGGTTCTAGCTCAGGACCTAGTATATTATCTAGTAAGCGTTGAAATGTCGCGGGCGCGGAATGTAGGCCGAACGGCATTACCCGGAATTGGAAAAGCCCCTTCCCCGGGACGGTAAACGCGGTGATCGGTCGGCTCGCGGGGGTAAGGGGAACCTGCCAATATCCATTTTTTAGGTCTAATGTGGTCAGGTATTTCGCGCCTCTTAATTTGTTTAAGGTGGCCGTGATTTGAGGGAGGGAATACGCGTCGAGATCGGTGACTTTGTTTACGCGGCGGAAGTCGATGCAAAACCGGTGATTGCCGCCTTTTTTCTTGACGACCACCACCGGTGAACTCCACGGGCTACGCGATTTCTCGATCATCCCCTCCCGTTCCATTTTTTCCACTTCTTTGTTTATTATCGCTTGCATGGCGGGATTTCTGGGTCGGTATCTTTGTTTAATCGGAATCGTGTCTGGTTTCAGGCGAATGTGGTGAACCGCGTGTTTTGTCGGTCCGTTTATTGTTTCGAATCGCGGGATTTCGGTAGCTAGAAATTTTTGGAGACGTCGTTCCTCGTCGTTCGCTGGAAATTTGTCTTCGGCGGTGGCTGTGATCGCGGCTGTATTTGTGGCGTTTGGGGCGGCGGAGAGTGTGAACCCGAGTTTTGTCCATAGGTCTACGCCTATTAGCATCGCGCTGCCGAGATCGAGTATTACCTTAAATATATGCCAGGTTGTTCGTTCCGCGAGACGTATCGGTACGTGTATTTGCCCTGGTAAGTCGACGTGCTGCCCGTTTGCCAGTTGTATTTCCGCCGTCTCGTGTTTTATGCGGTATTTTAATTTTTTCGCGAGGCTCGCGATATGCCGGTTTATTAAAGAAATTTCGGAGCCGGTATCTATTAATGCCTCGACGTTCCGGTTTCGGATTCTGACGGTGGTGTGCGGTCGCGGGGTGTAGCGTATCGCGAGGCCCGGGGGGTGACCGCCGTTTCCCCGGCCCGTCTGGCGTTTCCCGACAAAGGGTGGCAGTTCTTTATTAGGACCCCGTCTCTCCCGCATTGGGAGCAAAATGTCCGGCGGCAATCGAAACGGGTGTGCCCCCGCTGCTTGCACCGCCAGTAGCATTCAGTAGCGACGGCTACGGGAAAGGGTTGGGTGGTCTCGCGTTGCTTTTTGCGTTGTTGGAGGAGCTGTAGTTTTTCTTCGTATTCATTTACGCGTTCGAGTAAATCATCGAAGTTTATTATTGACCCTCTCTCGATCGCGATCTGGCATTGCGGGTTCATGTTTCTGTATAATCGGTTCGTCTGTTCTTTCTCTGTATATCCTCCTCGGCGTCGTATGAGCGTTGCGAGATCGATAGCGTATTCCGCGTATGGTTCCCCCGGTTTTTGGATTCGGGCGCGGATCTCGTCTTCGAGTTTGGCGTGGTATTGTTTGGGCATGAAATTGTTTCGGAAGCTTTTTGCCGCCTCTGCCCAGCCGCTCTATTTGTGGCTATTGTTGTCATACCACGCCACCGCTCTGCCGCGTAATAATTCCGGTAATCCCGTCAATAATTGGCTTTCGGTATACCCGTATTTTTCACGTTTTCCTTCGATTTGTTCGAGAAATGCCCACGCGTCCCCCCGCCCGTCGAAATAGCACCCCCATTTTCGGATCTGGTCGATTATTTTCGCGGGGTCTGCTTCGGGGGGAGGGATTAGGGCCGGGGGACCGAGGTGGATGTCCGGAGTCCGGGCGGTTTTTTCTGGGGTCCCTGCATTTCGGGATGTTTTGTCGCGTATTCGTTCAATATGCAGCGGAGATCGTCTATGCTGCCGTCGGTCGGCAGATTTACGCGTTCGAGTTCTGTGATTAGTTCGTTTTTTGTTAAGCTGTTGATCCAACTCTTCATTTGTGCAAATAAATCAAATTCTGCGTTATTCCTGTCGGTCGGATTCTCCCTGTTCGGGCGCCATATAACAACCCGTCTTCCCGGGCGCGAAGTAGCTCGTCGGCTTTTGGGTCAGGGCGAGCGGAAGATAGGCCGCGGCAATAAAACAGTTTATGCGTGTGTTTGGAATAAATAATATTTTATTTGAAACGCGAAGAGTTGGATATATGTACAAATGATATCGCGCGGACGGACGATGTACACTCGCTCGGACGGATAACAAATGAACGCTCGGATAATTAACAGATGATAGATTTCGCGGACAAATACGGTTATTTCGCTCGGACGGACTACGGGCGGTGCTACGGCGCGGCACCGCGCGGCGCGAGGGCGCCAGGTGCCGGGACGCGAATTTCGGGAGCTCGCGATCCGCGACGCGGGCGTGATCGATGGGCGTGTTGATAGCGCGCGCTGGATCGATGGGCCGATAGACAGATCGACGAATCTTCGGTCGCGGGCCGACGACGCGGCGTGGCGCAGCGTGGTGAGCGCGGTCGCGGAGCGTACACGCGGTCCCGGTGAGGATGGCGAAGTCGCGAGTTCGGTGCACTTGCCCTCCCGTTTGATTTCCGCGAAGGAGCACGGATGGTGACAACTGCCGAGTCCGCTCGACCCCCTTTTTCTCGTTGTCACCCGGGATAGGCTGTGGGCAATACGGTGGCCGAGAACGCTAGGTCCTCGCCGGACTTGCCAAAGGATCGGTGCAGATCGTTTCAACTGCTGAGAACGCTCAGCGGAGACCGAGTACGCTCGACCCCCCTGTCTCGTTGAATTGATCTCGGACGGATCGGAATGATCGCAGAAGCTGCCAAGAACGCTCGGCGGAGGCTGAATACGCTCAACCCCCTTTTCTCATTTCTTTGGATCACTAGGATACGGATAAGGCTCGGTCTGTGGCACAGCGGATTGCTCGGAACTGGCTCACGGAGGAGTGATTTGTTATAACAATTTGCGGGGCTTATATACCCCGCAAATTGTTGCTCGGAGGTGTTTGGGGTGGTTTCGGCGTATTTCGCCGATCGGCGGTTCGGCCGTTCGGGATTTGGCGGGGGTAGCGGAACGGTACGGTATCCCGACGACGTCACCGCGATCGGCGACGTTCGGCGTCGTCCGAAGATATCCGAGCGCGGATGTCTTTTCGAGCGCGTTTCGCGAGTCCGCTGACTCGCGACTGCTAAGTGCAGCGGCGGTGCATATATGCGTTTATTGGCGCTAAGCGCCCTTTCGTCGCCCGACCGGTGGTCGTCGGGCGGCATCCGGCGGATATTGGCCGGGCATCGGCGATTGCTCGCCGGAGCGGAACGGTGCATGGGGGTGCATCGTTACAATATATATATTTATTTGTTTAAAAAATAAACTAATTTTTGTTTAATTCTTTGCGCACCAATTACAGCGCTATTACTCTCATACTTGCCCATTTTTGTACCTTTATTTTAATTTAAAAAGAGTAAGGGTTCAATAACGATCAAATAAACGAATGTTAAGATATAAGATGTTTAATAAATGTAATTGAACATAGGTATGTAACACATAAATTGGAACGCTTCAGACTTCACAGAGTCATCTTCAGCCAATAAATAAGTAACATTAAGATCTAAAAAAGGTTACATGTAAACAATATTTTGATAGAAATGTAATAAGAAACAAAGGAAGCATATGTCGGCCCAATTAATGTCAAAATTTTTAAACAAATCTTAGATTATTCAACGCATGAAAAATAATAAAAATAAAAAATAAGTTATTAATATAAAAACCGAAGTAAAGCCAGATAACAAGAGCCACCTCAAAATTTGAAAGCATAGAATTGAGACAAGATACATTGGATACGTTAATCTAAGAAAGTCCGTCATAGGAAGTAGTCCGAGTTTTAAATAAAATTGTGTTCCGTGGTCAACTAATCCAAGTCAAAGAACGTAGAAGGTGTAAATCTTAGATCAACGTATCCAATGTATCTTGTCTCAATTGTATGCTTTCAAATTTTGAGGTGGCTCTTGTTATCTGGCTTTACTTCGGTTTTTATATTAATAACTTATTTATTATCTTTATTATTTTTATGCGTTGAATATTCCAAGATTTGTTTAAAAATTTTGACATTAATTGCGCCGACATATGCTTCCTTTGTTTCTTATTACATTTCTATCAAAATATTGTTTACACATGTAACCTTTTTTAGATCTTAATTTTATTTATTTATTGGCTGAAGATGACTCTGTAAAGTCTGAAACGTTCCAATTTTTGTGTTTCATACCTATGTTCAATTACATTTATTAAACGACTTATATCTTAACATTCGTTTATTTGCTCGTTATTGGCCCTTTACTTTTTTTAAATTTTGTTACACACGAGCTTTCAATTAATTTAATTTTTTATCCTTTCTATCTACCTTTATTTTAATTTGAAGTATTCTACTCATATTGATTATTATTTTCAATGATTTTATATAGTTTATATTACATGTACAATTTTGTTTGCCCCATTGCTTGCTAGGGCATTATAGTAATAAATCTAATCTGATCTCTCTATCTCTCCCTTTCCCTCCCCCTCTCCCTTCCCTCCCTCTCCCTCCTCTCTCTACCCCCTCTCACATTAGTAATGATAATTACTATAAACTAATAAATAACTTATAATTATAACGTAAATGTGTATATAATTGTACGATCAAACGAACTTACCTATGAAGTTCGATCGTAATTACAAAAGGCCTTGTTTGAGAAGATTAATGTAGTAGTACTCGTTCCTAGGGCATTTTACAACGTTTAAAGCTGAAGAAAAAGGGAGGTTGGTACCTTTCCTCTTCCTCTCCCGCCGGCGCGTGCGCGGCGGTCTCGTCATATTTTTAGAGTTGCTGTGGTCTCTTGAGGGGTAAAAATAAAAAATAAAAGTGAGCGTTTGCGCTCTCGTTCGGGATGCTTCTGGGTCTGTCTTTGGGTATTTAGATAGGGGTGGGAAGCATCTTCTCGAACGAGGCCCTTCGTATAATTACGATCAAACTTCACAAGTAAGTTATACTTCGTACAATTATACTTCAGGCCTCGTTTTTCGAAAATTAATGTAGATGTTTAGAATTAAGTGTTTTTTTTACGTAATACATGTATTTTAAATGCGAAGTGTCTTTGGCGTTTTTTCATTCATTTTCCTCGTCTTCTAGAACTGTTCTAGCGGACTCTCTTTCATTTGTTGCCAGCGGCCTGTTGTAAAAGTTTGCGAATGTTTGTGAGTTCTCCGACCAGCCAGCGGTTTTTCTGATAGTGCCGACATCAATTCCTCTCCGAAATGCTGCTGATGATGCTGCGTGCCTTGTGCTGTATGCCGTAAATATTTTGTGTCTATTCCGGCTTTGGTGATGAGGTTTTTTATCCATCGAGACTTTGGTTTGGGTGTTTGCGGCTTTGTGTGGTTTCTTCGTCGTTATGAACAGCTGTTTAGTCGTTCCTTGGATATCTTTGATGATGTCAAGGTATTTTGTTACCGCTTTCGCGACGCACGGTTTCGGTTTCTGTTGAAAGAATGGTAGCACTAGGTTTGGTTGTGCTCTCCCGACTTTGAACATTTTGATGAGGTCTGGTATTTTGATTTCTACTCCCTTAGTTGTCACGTTGACGTTGTTGATGTTTATCAATGCAAGGATTTGCATCCTGTGTGCTATTGCTAATGCGACTAGTGTCGCGGTTTTTTCCGAGGTTACTTGGAAGTTTGGTTTCCCGTCCTCCTCGTCCGCTTTTATCTCAGGGCGATGTTTACATCTCAGGTGACTTCGTACCTGGCCCTTGGCGGCTTTTTCCTGCCTTGAAAAATCTCTTGATCGTTTTATCGTTGGATATGCTGTTCAGCAGGACTAGTGATATGGCTGATCTGATCAAGTTTAATGATCCGTATGATGCGCCTTCGTTGAATTTTTCCGCTAGGAAGTCTAGGACGCACTTGGCGTTGGCCTGGAATGGGTTTAAGTTCCTTTGGTTGCAGAATATCTGCCAGTTTTTCAGTGGTCCATTGTACTGTTTTAGCGTAGACGCTGCCACTAGTCCGCTAGAATTGTCGTTACCTCCGGTAAGAAGTTTCGTGAGACATACGCCTTTCTGATACACTCCCTGTTGCCAACGTAAGTTGTGCTGCCAGAGGGTGTCGCTGTGTCCTGCAAGGAGATATTAACAGTCCTGAGGCTGGTTTGAACACAATCGTTTTGCATATTAGAAGTTTTTCGAACAGTGGGTACCACAGTTGGGTGGGCCAACGGGGTACTACGATCATTCCCGTTGTCCCGTCATGTATGATCTTTTTTAGAGTGGGCAGTATCAGTGCGAACGGTGAGAAGGCATAGAAGTGCTTGTCTTCCCAAGATATCGAGTACGCGTCTATCGTGTAGGCCTCGGGGTCTGGATGCCATGAGCAGAATTTAGTGCATATTCTGTTTATTCTGGTGGCAAACAGATCGATCTCGTGTGCACCGAAAGTTTCGGTGATTCTGCGAAAAGCCCAGTCGGCCAGTTCCCACTCCGTGTTAAAGGTACGGGAAGCCCTGTCTGCTTCTACGTTTTCTTTCGAAGGGATATACGTCGCGTATACCCAAATGTTCCTCTCCTCGCACCACTGCCAGAGTTCGCGTGCGATTTTATTGAGCCCCGGGTATTGGATCCCCCCTGTTTTATTCACGTAGCGCGGTCGTGTTGTCGATTCTCAGAAAAATTTCGCAGTCGAATTCGTGGCCGGCGAAGCTTTTTAGCGCGAATAGCGTGGCCATCAATTTTAAATAGTTTATGTGGTGTGTTCTTTCGGTTTCGCTCCACATGCTCTGTGCGCTCACCCCGCTGCAGTGTGCTCCCCATCCCGTCGTGGACGCGTCTGAGCTTATCTCGAGTTTGAATTTTAATGTTCTGATTGAGTTCGCTTTTTGTAGGTTGTTTTTCCACCAGTCAATGTCTTCGGTTACGTAGTGTCTTGGGGTCATTTTCCTGTCATAGTCTCTAGTTATTTACCGATAGTGCTAGATGTTTTTCGCGCTCTAGTCTCTTGCAGTAGACGCTGCTGTACGCAATTCCCGGCCAGCACGATACCAGGGTCCCAAGCAGTTTTGCTATTTTCCTTATTTTGTGACGATCTCCGATCGCGAATTTGTTTAGCATGCGTTTTACGCGGTCTCTTTTTGCGTCTGTCAGTTGTACTGTGTAGTTTTCCGTGTCTAATACAAACTTCAGTTACTTGCAGCGTTTTTTCGGTGTGAGCGAGCATTTTCGATAATTTATTGCGAACCTTAGCCTTTTTATTATTTTTATCGTCTCTTGAATGTTGTGTGAGCACGATTCGTAAGAGTCACCTATCAGTAGTAGATCGTCTATGTATATCATCGAGATAGTAGACCCCTGACGCGCAGGTTGTTGACCACGGGTTTCATTATTTTGGTAAAGATCATGGGAGCCGTGCAAAGTCCGAAAGGAAGGCAGTTGAATTCGTATAGACGGTTCATGAACTGAAAACAAAGGTACTTCCGGCACGAACTGTGCATTGCTACCGCAAAGTAGGCGTCAGAGGTATCTATTGAGGCCAAAAAGTCGTTAGGCGCTATGAGATTCTGTGCTGTCTTTCTGTCTTCCATTTTGAAGTGAGCTGTCGAGATGAACTCGTTTAGTTTTTTCAATTTTATGATGAATCTCATAGAGCCGTCCGACTTTGGCCTCAGGAAGTACGGTGACAAGAATTGTCCTTCGCAAGGCTCGCATTGAGCGATGGCTCCTTTCTCTCGCAGTGAGCGATGACGGTTCGGAGTTCGTGTAACTCTTCGGTTGTACGTCTGGGTTGTGCTGGTGGGTTCCATTGTGTTGAGAGTCTATCGAACTCTATTTTGTATCTTCTGATATGTTCGAGGATTACTTGGTCGTTTGTTATTCTTTCCCACTCTGTAGTATGGTGTTGTAGGCTCCCGGCTTTTGTGCTTACCTTATGTACTAGCGGTCTCTCTGATGTCTCCTCGATCTCCACTTGATCTGGTCTCGACCCAGCGGAAGTCTCTGGTGATGCTGTCTGTGATACGGGCTGGGTCTTGTCTCCGCTCTTATTTTTGTGTTGTATCTCGAATTTTTGCCCGCTTGTCGAGATTTTGCAAGCGGACCTCGCCAGTTTAAGGGGTTCGGCTTTTGAGACGGTTTTTTCGCCGTTGGTGCTAGCGTTTTGAGCGTTTTCCCAATTTTCTCGATTGTTTTTGCATCTTTTACTTTTTCTGACAATTGTGTGCCGTAGAGCCACTTGTCTGTGTCTACGCTGTCTAGAAAAGGTAGTCCAGAGTTGGAGATATAAACGCTCTTCTGGCTATTGACTGTGAATGGTGTATGTCCGCCATCAGTCTACCTGCGTCGCATAGGTTCTCGAGGAGAGTCGCCTTGTTGATGCTCTCTTCCTGTTCGTTAAGTGTCATAAAGATGGCTGTTCCCAGCCCCGCCATAGCGGACCCCAGCGAGTTCTGTGCCTCCCAGAAGTGGCGGTCCCTTTTCTTGTTGATATTTGCCATCTTTGCTTCGATCTCCGGATTTACCTTGGGAGCTTCCAGTGGACATTCTCTTTTGCGACTGTATTTTTTCAGCAGTTCGTCTTTTTGGTAGAAGGTCCAGTGGTAGAAGGTCTGGATGTAGCTTAATGGGGATGCTGTCGTCCGCTGTCGGGTCGTCTCCTAGTTTGAGGAGCACCTCTTCGTCCAGCTTTGACTTGTTTGTTTCAGGGTCCGGTGTATCAGCATCGGGTTTTCCGTCGGGATTCGGTGTATCTCCTACTTTTGTCGGAGAGAGGTCTTCGATTATTGGCACGTTGGCCCTGCTTTGCCGATTTTCCTTGTCGGATAGATCGGAATCACTGTCCCTTGTAACAGACATTGGTTAGTACGACCTTTCCTTACAGGTAAGTTTGTTTCGTCTAATGTTTTCCGGCATTGCGCGCCTCTTGTTGGGGCGGCGGCTGGCGTGCTGCAGGCGTGGGTTTAGCCGTTTCTAACCTCTTACCTTGAGATGCGTTAGTTTCATCTTCTGCAGCGTTTTCGCTAGGTTGCGACAAGGTTTGGGTGATTGCCTTCTCTTTCCCTTTCTTCTCGGCCTCTCTGTCCTCCTTCTCGGCCTTTCTCTCCTTTCTCATATGTCGCATTTCGTCTTCTATTTTCCGTAGTTTTGATAGTAAGACGGCCTTGATGTCTTCTTCTTCTGGTGAGTTTTTCCTCTTTCCTTTGTCTGACATGTTTTCTTCACTTTCTCTATTGTTATTCTTATTTACTATTACACTGAGTTCTTAACGTGCGGCGTGCTCCGCACAACGAAACAATATGACGAGACCGCCGCGCACGCGCCGGGCGGGAGGGAAGAGGAAAGGTACTAACCTCCCTTTTTTGTTAGCTCTAAACGTTGTGAAATGACCTAGGAACGAGTACTACTACATTAATCTTCGAAGAACGAGCCCTGTAGGCCTATTCTGTAACTTTTAACGACAGTGTCGTTATCGTTGCGTTGTCGTTGCGCAGGTACAATATATGGTAAAAAAGCTGGTCAACGACAACGTAACAATAACGACACTGTCGTTAAAAGTTACAGAATAGGCCTACTGAATTATAATAGCTGTGTCATAATATTGTACGATTTAAATCGTATGCGTTAAAGGAAATGCTTGAAAAATAATGATTCCATTTTTATGTAAGAAATATAATTAATTTCACACTGCTAATAATTCTGCTAATGCTGCTAAAATATCTATTAATTGAACATATGAGATATATTTAGAAAAAACAACAATTAAATGTTATGTACATTCAATTTCAATTCAAACATTTATTGCTTCCCTCTCAGGTTTACAAGGCGTTTTTGAGGAACGTACCCACACCTTTACATCTAATATCAAAAATAATCAAAAATAATGAGCCTGGCCTTTGAGCGACCTTACATTTGCTTTTTGTTCTCCCTATCCCTTCCGCCTTCTCTCCGGCCC
The DNA here is from genome assembly GCA_003063835.1 of Aphaenogaster floridana. Taxonomy (NCBI): domain Eukaryota; kingdom Metazoa; phylum Arthropoda; class Insecta; order Hymenoptera; family Formicidae; genus Aphaenogaster; species Aphaenogaster floridana. Next base: position 75,742 of record NJRP01000428.1, read on the forward strand.
CTTTCTCTTACATCCTTCCTCGCTGCATTCCTCCTTTCCTTTCTTTTTTTGTTTCTCTGCTCCATCATCTCCTGTCTCTCCCTCCTTCCATACCTATCCACCTATACCTAAAAATAACAAAACATAACGGCACAAAACAAAATACTTTCTTTATTATACTTTTTTTCTAGTTCTCTTTTTTTTATCCTTTTCGTCCTCGTCTATGTCCATCAGCAAATTTTCCTCTATCTTTTCCACGATCTCGTCCTCCGCCGTTCTCCTTGTTCCTTCACTTTTCTCCTTTCTCCTTTCCCTTCTATTTTCCTCTCTTTTCCTTCTTTCATCCTTTTCTCCACCGACTTGTCTTCGTCTATCTTCACTATCATTCTGTTTTCTTCTTTTTTCCTTGCTTCTATTATCTTACGTTTATCTTCCTCGCTTCCCAGTTTTACCAATAATGTTATCCATTCTCCTCTCTGTCCTATCATGTTCACCTCCTTCACCTCCGCATTTACTCTCAGCCCTTCTGTAAACAGTTGCTTTATTTTGTACCAATTCGATTCACTTCCTCCCCATCTCTCTTTCTCAACCCTAATTATCACGTTCTTCCTTCTTTTATCATCATCATTCCCTTCATAATCCTTGTACCACCATTTTCTCTTACATACCTTATCCCTTCTCTTCTCACTCTCATCCCTCTTTCTTTTACCTGTACTTTGCTTCATCCTGTATACCTTTCTTTTCAATTTCTCTACTTTTTCTTTCAGTTCTTTTATCTCCTCTTTAAATTCCTTCATCATTTTTGCTGTTTGTCCTTCCACTATCATCTCTATCGCCTTCTTGTCAATTATTATTGTTCCTTTACATTTCATTTTTCCATCCATCTCTTTCTTCCTTTCTCCTCCTTGTGGTATCTGTAAACAAAAACCTTTATGTTACTGCTTAATCTTTCCGTTTATCACCTGCTGCATTCGCTTGCTTCTTCTCCTCTCTAAGTCTGCCATCCATTTCTCTTCTTCACCCTTGCTGTTTAAAATTTTTTTAATTCTTTCTCTAATTCCTTCCGATTCTTCCTCTCCTTCTCCTCTTGCGCACCATTCCAAAACATGCTCCCATGACTCTGCCTCCGCTCCACATATTCTGCAACTTCTTTTTTCAAATGTTTCCCAGTATCTTCCACCTCTCATCTCATTTCCTAATCTGAATCTCGCTATCCTAATAATAGTCTTTTCTTTCCCTTTTCTTTCTAGATATTCTGGCTTTCTGTTCTCGATTATCTCTTTGTACCATTTGTTGTGTCTTGACTCTCTTATCCTTTCGTCTCTCTCTTGTATCTGAATGTCTTTGTCCCTTTTTGTTAACTCTTCAATGCTACTCCATCCCTCCCCTCTTTTCCTTTTTATCTCCTCAACTGCGTATCCTCTTCGTTCGTAGAAACTCCTTCTTTCCTCTTCCTATTTCGATTTTTCCTTCTTTGCATTCTCTCTTACTTCCTTCCAGCACTCTCTTGCAATCTCATTTCCTTCTCCTTTCTCTAATTTTTCTTCGTACTTCATCGCCCTTTTACCAGCACTTGTTCTCATCTTGTCTCTTTTGGTTTCTTCCCTCAATATATATCCCGGCGTGCTCCAGTCTAGGCCCAATATCCATCTTATGTATCTTTCATGCATTCT
>NJRP01000429.1:0-68938 GCA_003063835.1 Aphaenogaster floridana
CATCTGGGGTGCGTTCAGATTCCTCACCCGAGTGCCCTCAGGTATCGTTTTATCCTTGTTTAACATTCAGTAAACAACAAGGATAAAATAATATCTGGGGACACCCGGATGGGGAATCTGAACGCAGCCCTAGAGATCCTCTAGTAGAGAGATATGACAACTGGTCATGTGACCTATGCCAGCCAATCACGGAAATATATCCATCTTCGTCTGAGAAATATGTCGCATCTGTTTTTCGCATTGGCGTCGCAATGGAAAATGAGCAAATTTTATGCCAGCCAATCACGGAAAGCTGAGTTGTCGCATCTCTCTACTAGAGGATCTCTACGCAGCCCTAGGTGCACCCAATGCGTAAACGAATACACCCTATTTGTCGCAGAGCGTAGACGAAGCTGAAAGGGGCGCGAAACGATTACTTGCGGAACGCTCATTGACGCCGGTGTCAACTATTCGGCGGGAAACAGCAGAAGAGTGGAGACAATCACGATCACGTCGATCACAAGATCGAGAACCTTCCTCCGAAAGGCCTCGTTCTGTTCGATGAGAGATTGATAGAACTTTTCCGGTCGCTTTTCCGTTCTTTTTCGCTGCTTTTTCTGCTGAACGTAGCCAATAATAAACCGCAATCATGTACAATCTGACGGAAGGAGCGTTGGAGGTAAGCCTGCCGAAGTCTATATCGTTATTGCGTTGTATTGCTTAACGGGGGGAATTTAATCGTTTCAGAAAATTCTGCGGGGCGTAGAAGTCCGTAATCCGGTGCTCCAAATATTGGTGAGTCTTAACGATAGGATAGAATGTGGCCTGTCACATCCTCGCAAGTTCCCGAATCGAAAATTGCTTATCCTGGAAACGAGGCTTTGTTTACGAAACAACATCCGACCGATGTTCATTTCTACCAACGTAGATTAACTTTAATCTTGGTCTTAATGTTATTTAATAACTTATTGTTTATCTTCTTTAGTTTTAAGAATTAGAAAAAGAAACGGCAAGTTATATCGAGATTAAGGTTAATCAACATTGATAGAAATGGACGTAACAGATTTACGACGCAGTTCCCTTGTCGCGTTTATCTAGACTGTAAATTTAAATGTAAAGTTTGTCATATTTAGATATAATGTGTGTCACAATTCGTGACATGCGTTTATCACATTAGAGTCATTTTCATCGTCAAAAATTAAAATCTTTACAAAACTGACGTTTTAGTTGTGGCAAGGATTCTGTTTTGGAGTTTTTTGGGGGAGGGGGAACGGAATCCTAAATAATTGTATATAATTTTGCAGGGTTACAAAAAACTACCGATAACAGTTAATAAAGATGGTTCCGCTTCCGATCGATACAGATTGCTGGTGTCTGATGGACAGAAATATAATTCGTTCACAATGTTGGCCACTCAATTGAATAACCTGATCACGGATGGTATTTTGAATGAGAATGCAATCTGCAAAATAACAAACCATCACTTGAGCACAGTGACCAACAGTGGCAAAGAAAAGTATTGTTTACCTCCTTATTTTACGTATTAAAATGTGTAAATAATTTAAACGTCAAACATATTTCATTCTATTAGACGCGTGCTGCTGCTACTGGGTATCGAGGTGCTAGTTCCTGGCAATGAAGTTGGACACAAGATAGGCAGTCCTAATAATTTAGAGATTAAATCAGAGCCTGAATCTGCATCTATGCCTACAAGTTCAAATGCACATTATCAAAGTGAGTGTATGCCTTGCGCTAATTGCATTTAGAATAAATTGTATTTGCAATATTTTACCGTGGCACACAATCTTGTTTTGCTTATAATAGACGGCTCAGCCAAAACTTCAAGTCATAATACCTCTTCTGATATATCCACTACACCAATTGCGGCATTAAGTCCATACCAGAACAGGTGAGAGCATTCAATTCTATATAAAGTATATCTCTAGATACGTGAATGATGTTGAAAATAAAGGTCAATGATAATATTCGTTCAGATGGGTGATCAAGGTTCGTGTAACCAGTAAGTCTCCGATCAGAACATGGAGCAACTCTCGCGGAGAAGGCAAACTTTTCTCCATGGATCTGATCGACGAAAGCGGTGAAATACGATGCACTGCGTTTAGAGATATGTGCGATAAGTTCTACGATATGATAGAGGTATGTGTTGTGTGACTAAAATGGCAATGGATGTACGAATCTTTCTCTACGAAAGATTAAGCTCGAGCGTTTTATTTATGCAGCCTGGAAATGTGTATTATATCTCGCGATGCTCGCTGAAGGCGGCGAACAAACAATTTAACACGTTGAAAAATGATTACGAGATGTCGATGACCGGCGATACAGAGATCGTGCCTTGCCACGAAAGCAGCGATGACATCCCGACGCTGCAATTCGATTTCTGTCCTATAAGTCAAGTAGAAAACAAAGAAAAAAATGACGTAATAGGTAATGTAATATGCTTATAGGAGCCTTTAATTTAATCTTAAACATTAGTTTTGTTAATCAAATTCTTCATCATTATATGTATCCTTGATAAGTTTCTTGTGTAAAATCTATATCAACTGTTAACATTTATATTACTTTGCGTTCTCTGTTATCTGTTTTGTTATCTGTTATCTCTTTTTTATCTTATCTCTAAAATTATTTTAATGATAACTTTGCAAAATTATAGTATATATAATAATAAATAATAATTTTATAAATATAATGTGAGGTAAAATAAGATTCGTATATAATTCGACTTAAAAAAATTTGGAAATTATGGATATAATGATGTCGCGTTTGTAATAGATGTCTTGGGTGTCGTCACAACTTGCAACGATGTACAACATATTGTACAGCGATCTACTGGCCGAGAGCTCGTAAAGAGAGACGTCAATATCGTCGATGACAGCAGTACAATGGTGAGCAATTCATCGATACGCTAAATTTTAACATTTTTCTATTATGGACGAATAAATAATTTTTTTCTGTTAGGTATGTGTTACATTGTGGGGAAAGCAGGCTGAGGACTTTGATGGTTCTAATAATGCGATCTTAGCCATTAAGGGAGCGCGCGTGAGCGAATTTAATGGTGGAAAGACCTTATCCATTCTAAATTCTTCTGTAGTTGAAAAGGATCCTGATCTCCCTGAAGCACACAAGTATATTTAAGCTGATTTTTAATTAAGACAATACTCTTTTTTTTAATCTCTTAATTATAATTAAAATTTATTCGTAATTAATGGCGCCTTTCTATTTGCTCTTTATGATATTTTTAATGTTAATTTCTTAATGATTTCTCATCAATTTCTACAAAAATTTGAAGATACATTATAATTTTACATAAGGATTTATGAATTTAATATCTGTATGATGTATTACGATGTATATTTCAGATTGCGCGGATGGTACACTGCAGTTGGTCATTCAGAGAACGCTAAATCATTGTCTATACAAGGAGGAAGTGGTAACTTCAATGCGCCGTTGTATACTTTCCAGGAGGTGACCGAAGCTCGATTGGGAGAAAAAATGAATCTTGCAGATATGTTTACGGTGATGGCGACTATTAACTTGATTCGCGTCGAAAATTCTATCTACAAGGCGTGTCCCGTAGAAAGTTGCAAGAAGAAGGTGAGTAGTACGCGAGATGGATAGAATGAAAATTTGTTACAATTTCGGAGCTATTTTTCAATACTGTGAAATTTCAATTCAATTTCAGTTAATTGATCAATCTACCGGGGTGTTTAGATGCGAGAAGTGTAATAAGGACTATCCAAATTTTATGTATCGCTTGCTGGCAAGTGTATGTATTTGCATCGTTTGAATTTTATATATTATATGAAAGTATCTCTTTTTCGACATCTGTTTGATTTATTGTTGTAACGATCTTCAGATGAATATAGTGGATGCGACAGGCAGTCGCTGGATAACGGCTTTCAATGAAGATGCTGAGAAGATATTAGGGATGTCGGCGCAAGAATTGGGAGAATTGAAGGAGAACGATAACGACGCCTATATGCAGAAATTCGGCGAAGCGAGTTTCAAGAGATTCGCATTCACTTTGAGAGCGAAATCGGAAGTTTTCCAGGTAATCAATATAATGTGCATTTTATTATGTTAATAAGATTCTTCTTCCGCAGTTCTTCTAATTTTCACAGCAATCTGTTTTTTACTATTATACAAATTGTACAAATTCACAGTTAATCTTATTTAATTTTCGATACTATTATATATTATTGTCTAATGCTATATTTTTTAATAATTGTTATATCTTCTAGGACGAAATGAGAATAAAAAACACTTGTGTGTCAGTCACGCCGATAAATTACAAGACTTACCTGTCACATCTGATAGATAGAGTCTCCAAGCTGGTACACATCGAGAAATTGGAATCCAACTAGATAAGATTTCATACGTTTCGTTAAAAATAAGTTTATGTTTAAAGCTTATGAGTATGCCCGTTTAATTTAAATATTATGATCGTTTCTATTTTTTCTCAAAGTATTTTCTTATTTAGATTGTGTGTATTATATTCAATGATATTCGCGATTATTCTTTAGAAAAACAAAACTGAAAGCATCACACAAGATTGAATTGAAACGCTGTATCTTAATTACATTAATCAATTATTGTTACTTTTCACGAAAATATTTATAATTTTTCTTTGTAGCCAGATAATATTACATTTATTGTGTCTGTAGCACGATTTTCACAAAATCAATTTCTAATTTACACATTGTGAGTGCGTTTTTATTATTATCTGATTAATAAATGATATAATCGAAAAACAACGAGTTTCACTACTCTCCTTCAGATTCTAAGATTCTTGCAGCATCTTTTCAGAATTATTTCATATATAACGATGTAATATTTACCTGGACTGTAACGCGTGAAATGTATGTAATCGTTTTTGTTGCGATGTAAATACACAAGTATTCGAGGTCGAGCATGATAAGATCGTTACGCAAAGCGGATCCTTATCAGAAGACGGTTCGTCACGCTGCAAGATTCTGATTTATCTCTGATAGCATGTTTGAATTTCTAAATTCTTGGGATTCTGTAGATCTTCTTTCATAGTTCTTCTTGTATTCTCCTTTGGTTTGGGACAACGGATCCTGAAGGAAATTGAGCAAAGAAGTCGGGGCGGCGTACAATACTTGATGATTTATTATTTGCCAAGAAGTAAAATACACAGGCATTTGTTATAATGGTACTGCCGAGGAGTAAAACTTCATTTTTTTCCTTTTTATACGACGGTATCGTAAATAACATCTAGCGACATAATCAGTACTAAAAAGAGAGAAGCTGGTCTCGTGTCCCATCTTTTTCCCTGCTTAACATCAGTTAACTTTACAATTTACAAATGCGTTTCCCATGCGCCGCGATCCTCATTCTCGTCCTCGTCAGCTTTACATCCGTCGCCGTTTCTACTGTTAATACGGATTGCTCGAACACCTTGCACGTCTCTGCATGGTGGTCCCAAGTACATTTGTCCCTCGCACTCGTATTTCACGGTAAGTACACGAGGAGGTGGCTCGCACCTCCACGTTTCCGAAGTAGGAATCGATCGATGGAACGAGTCCCGACGGCTCGATCGCAAAATCAATCGATGCTTTGGATCAATTATGGATTTTATGAAATCTACAAGATCAAAGAGAAGAAAAAGCTACGTGCTTTTTTGTATAATTTTTTTATATAGATATTTCGGAGTCATCGGCACCCAAATATTGTAAAGGAAAGATATAATTGCGTTTAGTTAATATGAGAATATTATCGAAATGCGATTCTGGCGCCGATCAGACAATTTGGATACGATCCCGTGCCACAGCATCGATTCCCGAAAGTTTTACGTCTCTAGTCGCAAATTGAGGCCGCATATCACATTGCCGGCAGTTCCGCTGGAGCTCTTTCGGTCTCCATTAACGTTAACACTCGATGCGATTAGCTATGTCAAGGTACGTAATTGTCGCTTAGGAGATATGGAATTGTTTCCGTGTTCGTATGCGGGGTGCCTCCGGATCTGCCGAACGTCTCGCTTTAACTTAAGATCGTCGTTATCGACTCGTTAATTTTTGTCTGACGTGTCCCGAAGCGAAAACGATTAATTAGTCGATAAATTATTTAGCACTCGATCTAAGACGATTAAGTATCAATTCTAGGACAAATTCCGGTGCAAAGTAAGGCCTAGTCTATAATAGTTATAGTAAGCTTTTAGCCTTTTGCTCGAAGTAAAATAATTTTTGGCAAAAAGCGTTTTCCGCGCTGCCTTAAACTTAACAGCTGGGACCTGACCAACTCTTGAAGCTCAAAGATTATGACTGAAGCAACATGGAAAACGCTTTTGGTCGAAAATTATTTAACTTAAAGCAAAAGGCTAAGGGCTTACTACAGCTATTGACTGGACCCAAGTTCTTCGATCCTTGAGACCAAGTTCATCGAGAGATTTTCGAAGCTAAATGGAACTAAGGCGATTTCAAATGTTGGGAATCGCTTCAAGTGCAAAATTGTATTCAAAGCAAGCCGCTTCATCCCGATCAGTTCTGGGGCAAGTACGTCCGACAGCTCCGGGAACATCCCGCGCATTTACAAAGAGCATGATTTCTATCTTAAATTCCGGATTTCCTCCTCACGCGCTCTTCATCCCTCGCGTCATTATTCTCGTTAGTCTCTCGTTCGCGCAAGATCCCTTTTTCGCTCTCTTTCTCTCACTCTCGCATACGCACATACGCACTCTTTCTCATCTCATTCTCCTCACTCCGTTAGGTTTTTATTAAATCGTCGTATTCCTACTGATCTAGCTACCTAATTGCCTGGTATCTATACAATATTTGTGTGTACGTTTGTGTATGAGTAGGTGTTTAAAATGTAGCACATAGACCTGCAGATTCGATATGACTTAATTGTGGGGACAAAGAGGGGCCGGGGGAAGGGGAGGGAAGGATAATAAGAGGGCGGATAAATACTAAATACGTAAAATAAGTACGTAGTCTCGCAATAGGCGGTGATAAACAGTAACGACGAATTTAACAAGTACAATATTGCTCGATCCCGTATTATATTTATATATTTATACGTATGTATATTTAAATCTATTTTTTACTCGTTTATTTATATATATATAATATATGTATAATACGTAATAAAGATACTCTCCGCTCTCTCTCTCTCTCTCTCTCTCTCTCTCGCTCGTTTAAAGTAGCCTTCTTTCGTAACTCTCGACTCTCTTCTATTTGAAGCTATTTAAGAAAGGGCTCACCGCGTTCGCTCCCTACGGCTATGTATACATATGCATAAATATATGTATATTTATATATATATATGCAAATAAGTGATATATATACACCGGCCGGCCTGCTTTTACCACGTTGTCTTTTAACGATGGATTTCTTGACCGATTCGGTCTTCTCCTCGACGAGAGTGTCGAGGAATTTCATTGGCAACTTTCCAATCTTCAGCATCGTACTCTTTTGAAAGCTATCGATGATTCGAACACCTTCGCCGAGGAAGAATCGTCTCAAAACCAAAGAATCCACCGTTGAAGAACAACGGTGATAGAAATGGGACAGCTCGTGTGTACACATCACGCACCCGCATCTATTTATAATTATTTAAAATCTCTCTCGACCTAAGTGATCACTATAGGTCTAATGATCTCGCGTCGTAGCACAATCTCTCTCTCTCTCTCTCACACTCTCACACGCACTTTTACTTCTCGTTCTTTTCTTCTATCTCTCTCTCTCTCTCTATCTCATTCTCAAAATTCGTACGAACCCTTTCATACTCCTCTTGTAGCACGTTCGTCCGGCGAAGCGTCCGAAGGGCGTTTTTCATCCCTCTCCGAGAGAAAGCAAAGGACAAGCGAAATCGAAAAGGCTACGCAGTTATTTGTGCCCGATCTTCACTGGCCGCGCCGCTCGAGACCGACACCCGTTGGCTATTTTACCCGTAAATGTCACCCTCTCTTCCGTGACACGGAAAACAGAGGCGGTCACGCCAGAACGTCAATTAATTATCATCGACCTCTCCATTGTAATCTCGAGCCGTTCTCTCGGCATATCTCAAAAGTGCAGCGCGCTAGAAAGGACAAGAGGTCCGGTCGCGATAGGTGCAAGGACTTCGATGATCTTCAGATCTCGTAATTTGTGACGAATTCGACTAGTAGTTTACAAAATTTCCGATAAATACTACGGGTGTATACCCCGTAAAAATTGTTGCGGTACCAATAAGAGGTACGCAAGGATCTCTCGCTATCTCGTTGTTCTAGTAAGGTTCACGAAGGTTCACCCCCCCCCACCCCCCACCCCAGGATCACGACGGTCGTCCAGGATCACCGACGGATATCGATTCTCGAGCCGGGCGTCAGGCCTCTCTACCGACCTCCTCTCCTCTCATCGTACGATTTAACAAGGTAGGTACGTCGCCCTCGTGTAAATACAGTAATGTACAATCTTTCTTTGGAGTTAAACCTTACTGTGATCTCGGCGCGATTGGCGCAAAAGGGGAGAAATTGGGGGACGGGGCGGGTGAGCTGGACTGGACAGGGGCAAGGGGGAGTAATAACACCTACGTTCTACGTTGTCGAGTGCGAGTCGAGCTTTTTTTTTTCTTTAAAAACGACGAAAGAAGACCTCGCTCTATCTACAGCTTCAGCCGACTCCTAACAATCGCGCGGCTGAACGCGTTTCGCTTCGTTGCTTCGGTTATCCCGCCATGTAAGTCCTCTTCCTCTTCCAGTATTTGTCCTTCCTCTTCTTCCACTCTCGTCCTGCTCCCTCGTCCTTCGCGCTCGCGATTCCACTCCCTTCCTCCTCCGCCGCGACATCTCTCCTCGCGTGCCTCTCGCACGCGAACACCCCCCGGCGAAATTCGCAAAACGCTCTCGGAAATTACTCGATACTGACCTCGGGAATGCGCGTGATCGATCAAGGTGGGAAACAACGGGGTGTTCCCCATGTATTTCGGGGGAGACTCGAGGGAGAGGGAGATTAGTGTGTTGCTTCTTTCGCTCGTAGACAGTATCGCTGACGCGTTCGAGGGTGTGATCCTCAAGCGCGGGTTGTAATCGCGGAGAGCGGCAATACACGATGAGAGAAATAAATCAAGCTTGTACTCAAAAACTTTTTTTCCTAACGGGAGATAAGTGTAGTAATTTTTGTACTATTATCTTGTTCCTGTCTCTGTTCTTTTTTTCTTTCTCTGCTTGTTGTTTGCGTTTCTAATAACAGTCCCGCCCGACTCTCTAGAGTCGATCGAATCGAGAGAATTGAATTAATCGCTGCAATTTTTCGTGCATTTAATCTCCCCGGTATGTGTACGTGTACATGTGTGTGACTAACGAGAGGTATATTATATATATATATAATATATATTATTTTTTTATTTAAGTTCCAACATCGTTCAACGCGCTAATAACTCTGCCGGCAAAGAGAACGAGGCTGCTCGTTCCTGAACCGGAGATTGGATTCCAGCTCCGTTTTTTTTTTTTTAACTACGCGATAACTCGACGCTTTTGCCGCGCTAGAGAAAAATTCCGTCGGCTTCTTCGTTGTGATCGGTACGATGAGTCTGTTTCCGTTTAATCTTAAGTTAGAGATCCGTTTTTAATCCAGCTTTGATAACCGATTTAGCCGCATTGACGCCTCGAATCTTCGAGGCTCCTCGTCGGCGGATTATTGCCATTGTAAAGACAAAAAGCCCGGTAGCTCGGAGATTAAATCTAATTTACGGTTGCAGAAAATTAGATCGGATGTCGTCGACGCTGAGTCAGGAAACCGGAACTTACACGCCTCAAATCTCAAGCCGAAAATCAAACTCAATCTCCGAATCCGTAACGCGCGAATCTGCTTCGGCGTATATTAACCCTAAACTTGCAGAAGCTAAAGAAGTGAAATCCAAGATTACGTTATTACGAAGGAAATGCAGTAGGTACTCATCCAGTACGAAATCATCGTTTATTTTTCCTTCACGTCGATCTCCTCGGCCGCATTGCTCGCGGAGCGTATTATAATTTATAATTTAATGTAATAACTAGAGAGCCGCGCCAAAGGTCCGAAAAACGTTCAAAAGATCGCAAGTCCCTTTATGTATCTTCGCGAATAACTTTTAGACGCTCGTGATGAGGCGAGCGCGCGATCCCTCACTTCGAACGGAAAAAAACGTTACAAAATTCCGAGAGCTGTATCTTACAGAATCCACTCGGTCAAGTTTAGGGTTAAGTATTTGCATTTAAGTATTATATGCTTCGATGATACCGAGCTCGAAAGGTGCCGGTCGATTCGGTATCGGTGAACGTGAACGAAGAAACAACGTTTTAACAGACGAAATGCGATAGAGACCGCGAGCAAACGATTAGGTGGACTGTCGAGTGTAATTGTGCTGATTGTTGTTGGTGTCGATGTTGTTGTTGCTGTTGTGTTGTTGTTGTTGTTGTTGGTGATGGTGATGGAGGGTGATGGTAGTGACGCTCGTAGCGGCCGACGGGGTGCGGATGGTCGACAGAGAGTGTGGCCGCTTACTTGAGTAGCTGATGGGCTCGCTCGTTGGCCACCTGTATCCTCGTCTCGTTCGATTCGCCCTGCGTGTCAGAGAACAAGAAAAAAACAAGAACGCAATGTCGTATACGCGAGCTGCGAACGTCGATGGCCGATCGACGGTTGCGGATCGAGGGCTTCCGAGGATCGGAACCGCTTAAAGCTTCTCAACACTTCCGGAACGTGACTTCCTGGGAACCTCACGGGAGCTGAAAAATTCTTGGAAAATTTACTGTTCACAACGGTCGACGTGTTTTCGTAGACAAAAAACTAATATCGATCGCGGTCGATGTCAGTTTGACGTTCCACGTGAAACGCCCAATGGAATGTTTTCGCGCTATCGTAGCGAATTTTTCGTCGGTGATACACGCCGCGGACGGGTGAAATAGCTTGTTAAGAAGAATCTCATTCGAAAATGGTTTCTGAATTCGCGGATTGTTTCGCCGTAATGACAAATTGATTTCTATTTCGCCGCCGAAGCGGCGCCGCGATGGTTTCGCTGCGACAGCAAGACGCGTTCGCCCAGGATATATCGTCCTGTTTCGGCTGCGAGTTCTACGGATAAATTCACTCAGAGTATTTTTCTTACCAACGAAAGAGATCTCGTGGATAGAGCCGGATAATCCATCACCGAGGTTTATTTTCTCAAATAAGTAGTAAGCTTTTCGTCGCGATGGCGAGATCTCTTTTTCGTCGCGCGCGATTTCGGGAAGAAAGTGAGTCACGAACCACGCAGAAAATTTTCCAAGAATCCCACAGATCATTTCTCAGGTCCCTGTGTACATGGTGACGGCTAGTAGTCGATACGGTCGCGAACATATCGACGAGAGAGACGCGCGGTTTGGGAAAGATGAAATTCGCATGCTGCTCTTCCGCGACGTGTCAAGCGCGTTAACCCGATCGACCCCTGGGAGCATCGGGGCGAAAGCGGTCGAACGATGCGGTCCCGACACGGGGTTCAAAGGGATCAACGAGAGGCATTCCGTCGCCGTCGCCGTCGACGGCGACGACGACGCCCGTTCGTGACACAATCACAACGAGAGTGACAACACGTGTAATAGGCCTTGTAACAACGTGTGTACAGGGAGCGATGACACATCCCAGTGCGATGCTCTTGCCGCTTACGGTAGCCGCGGTACATTGTGCTTCTGTTCGCCGAAATAAAATCTTCATAAAGAGATACAATTTTTAAATCGTCCAGGCTTATTTTTCGAGCAAGAATGAAATTTATGATTAGATTGTTGATAAATTAATTATTAATTGCAGCAATTATTAAAAGGGCACAAATTCTTTTTTGTCGATTCCAGATTTATTAGCATCCGTGATTAACAGGCGGAACACCAATCATTCCTTAATGTCACGCTCGTCAGCATGGAAACTCAAGATGTACCCCACAATTTTAGCGATGGACTCTTTCCAACAAATCTGGAGCCGATCTTTCTCTGGCCGAAAAAAAATCTAACCGAGATGACTTTTGCCGAAATAAAATCTCTGTCAAGATAACTTATAAATCGTCCAAGATTAAGACAACGGAGGATGAAATTTATGAATACTAAATCATAATAAATTATTCATAATATGTAAAAAATAGAAATACCAACACATGCCCATTTTAGACTTTAGGCGAACGATAAGCTTTTTCGCGAGCTTACGAGCTTCGAGGGTACGCAGTACGAGATTATATTTCTCGCACGATCCGGCTGTGCAAATACCAGATCGGCCATTCCCACCAAGAAGCTCTTTCGTGTACCGCGGCTATCGAGCGGCAGTTCACTGTATATCGTCGTGTGTCGACGGAAAGCTTGGTAGTGGTGATAGAAGTAGTAGAAGTAGTAGTTATTTGGTGGTGGTAGTTTCCCGTTGTTGCACAGGTTGCTAGCGGATCGGGTTGGTGCCCGGGCGACGACGAGAAAACAGCAAAACAGGGGAACGGGGGAACGAGCGGGGGAGGGTGGAACTTCGCTCGCAGAGCTGGGAATATTCGAATAATCCGATCCCATATTCCAACGTTTCGATAATTAAATATCACGTTCGAATTGTAACATTATCGTCCCCCCCCGGCCATTCCGATAATTAATTTATTATATTCGGATTATATCGGTGATGTCGTAACTCTCGGCAAATCGCGCATAATATTCGCGCGCGCTAATACAATGTCGCTACGCGTTAAACCTATTTGACAAATCAACGTTCAAACGATTCAATCCGACAGCTATAATACCTAAAGCGCGTGGATTTTATGATTTAGCACTTAATACTACCGCTTAACTCGCGCCCCCTCCCCCACCTCCACCGAATAATCCCAGCCCCCGAGATCGCGTGTCCAGGCCCCCTGCACGTATAATACACAAGTACGCGAGTGTAACTCTCCAACTTCTTATTCTTTTTTTTTTGCTTTTTGCTCGAGAGACAGCGTCTCTGTGATATGCAACTTGGGGCTCGGAGGAGGCGGGTATCGTGGTGACAGAGAGAAGACGCATTTTACTTGAGCAGGGCGTGTGCACGTTGGTTCGCCACGGCTATCCTCGTTTCATTTGACTCGCCCTGCGGATTATCAGTTCGGGTTTTGGTCACAGAGGTGTGTGTGTGTGTGTGTGTGTGTGTGTGCTCGTGGTGTGGGCGTGTGGTTGCACGCATGGGCGCCCTTACAACTTTTTTCAAGGGGGGGCAGAGTGTAAATACATTTAGGGGTACGATTTTTGTAAGGCTCTGCCAAACAAACGTTATTTAATATTTTCAAATAATATTTTTTAAAGAAATATTTATGCAGATTTTTATTTTTAAGTGTATAAATTTCTAATAAAAGTTATCTGGCTGTCAATCATAAAATCATTCTAAATTGAAAGAATTAAAATCCACGGGGGATTTTAATTCTTTCAATTTAGAATGATCCTCTGAATGTGCCTCTCTTCGTGGGCGCCCATGGTTGCACGGTTTCAGTTCACCGGCGAGTGGTGTACAATCTCTCGTCGCTTTCGAGTCTCGCGCCTTCGTGCAAGGTTCGCAACCCCTTCTGTTCCCCGACACTGTCTTTACACCCCCCGCTCGATTGGACCGTGTGGCGAGCTTTGCCGTACTTGTCGCTTGCGAAAAATCGTCAGCTGGCCACTACATAGCGACACGATCGATAGCTAATATTATATACATCGTATACGAATTGACGTTATATTTAAAAGGAATCGATTCAATTCCGACAGCAATCATGAAAAGTTAATGCTCGATTGATATCTCCCGCTTGTTCCCTCCCCCGTCCGATGAATCTTCGATTGATTAGTCGCAGACTGTTCGAGATTGTACACCACCGTGATGTCCCGTTGAAGGCCATGATCTCTTTTCCGATTAACATGTAAATTACGCGGATTACGCGCAAGGGATGGAAAATTATATTCTTTCGGAATTGCATTTGTATTTTAAAACGTATGGCCTTTAAAGGGTCAACGATCCCCAAACGATCAATATTCGTCAATATCGGTAAATGTTATCGAAGAAAAGACGTTATCAGAAAAAAAGTTAATCCCGGCAACGTTGAAGGAAGGAAAAGATTGCGAAGAACTGTCAATAAAGAGAATTACGAAGAAAAAAGAATAAGTGGAAGAAAATGAAGTAGAAATAGCTCGATGATAAATTTAGAAATTCTGAATAAATATCAAAGGTTAGAAGAGAAAATGTTGATATCCAAATATCGATTATTCGCTTAATTCGGGTTAATGTAAACTCTGCAAGTATCGTATAGAGTAAATACGAGTCATATATGACAAGAAGGATTGATCGCAAGTTCAATAGCAGCGCGTTACAATAAGTAATGACAGATAATTATTGAAATATCGTTATCATAAGTTATGAATACATATTGATCGTTCGAGGAGCGCTTTATAGTCGGACAATCCTGTCTCTTTTGTCTAGGATTTACTACAGGGGACTATGGTAAAAATTTAGAGATGACACGAATTTTCAACCCGTTCTTAAGAAAAAAAGTACTTAAAAAATTGTCACATTGTTAAAAAGTGATAAATTAATAAATATTAAATATATATTAAAAATATAATATATAAGTTAATTTTGCTTGACTATTCGCAACAAACTCGCCTATATTTTCTAAAATATAAATATTATTTTGACTTGAATAATATCTAATTCAATAATTAAACAAAGAAGTTAATGATTGTACTACATACACACACACACAATCCTTTTGTTCAATCTTAAAGATTTTCACTTCTCTTCTAACCAAAATAAAAGAATCAACTTTTTTAATTTGTAAGTAATTTTTCGCGACGCGTTGAAAACCCATGGAAAGTACCATAGTCCCTCGGTAAGAAAGACTTTCGTAAAAAAAAAATAGAAAAAATAGAAAGGGGGGTAAATCCGAAGCGTGAGATTGGACGCATGGGTGGTGCAGTAATTACGTATATAGAAGAACACAGAAGGCAGGCTGTGCTGAAGGGACGATCGACGAGTAGCGCGGTTGTGCTCGGAGAACTTCAGCGAGTAGCCGTGGAATAAGGGCACGATACTTAAAACGGGGGGAAGGGGGAGAGCGGAAATTGTGGCGACTATAATCGTGCGATGCACGTGCGTGAGCATGCAGTCTCGCGTTGCAACGAAATCTATTGGAATATCACGGAGCCCTGGAATCGATCTTGAAGTTGCCCTTTTAGAAGTCGCAATTTCGATCAACTTTAATCCTGAAGAGCGGGGGCGGCTGTCTCGAACTCGCTAATTATAGGAACTTTATCAATTATTTTATCTCTGCGTCTCTGACAAAGCTCGATATAATTAAATACAATCGAACCAGAGAGGAAGGATTCCTGCATATTTAAAGGACATATTAAGTTTTCGAATATCTTTTTTGCGCTTGTTTAAATTTATTATTCATTATTCAAATATTTGAGACTTATGTGTATATCGCTTAGGATTAAAGTTCGTTGTCGAGAATTGCAAATTGGGCAAATCGAAAGGGACGATTGACATAATGCATATTGCGTTGCTTTTTGGACATCCTTGTCTTCGGAGGAAAAGACGCGGAAGGCGACGACGGACGTCGTCGAGACACCTACCCAGATTGGGATCACGTGACGTATGAGAATAGGGAGAACAGGATAAAGGAAGGAAGGAAGGAAAGACACATAAGAAAGCGAAAGCGACGACGAACGTGATGTGCATCGCTCTGAGCCTGTGCATTGTGACATAGAAATTCGCGCATATCTATATCGAGACACACGTGTCAGCTCATCCTATAGTAGTCCAGCACACACGTGCAAACAATAAAGTCGCATCGATCATCTTTCAGACCGTAGCATTAATTGCGACTAATTAAATTTACGTTTTGTACACACGCCCATCGTAAGTACACGTTACCGATTCAATTAAAAATTAGTTATTAAATTAAGAATTAATTTTTCTACAGAAAATTCAACATTCGCGATTCAATTAAAGATATCGATCCAAATCTAATTGATGACATTACAGATTTGAGAAAGCTACAGGTTCAATTTCAGCATTTAGAGTAATCAGAGATTGGTAATGATCATTCAGAGATTGGTGATCGAAAATTTAGAACCTTTTTAGAAGCTTAGAAGCTTTTCGACCAACAAAAGTTTTCGCTAATTTCCAAATACTAGAATTTTCAAATTTTTTTAGCTTTCTATATCAAGACTCTTGGATTTCAATTTTTCATCCGAGTTACTTTGATCCACATTCCTCAGAATAATTCGATCTGCTCGATATTCTCTGGTAGCACTATTCGCAGGTGTGTATTGAACTTCAGTAATCTCATCGACATACTGGATTACGTTTCGAAGACTATCACTTGATACTTTAAGTTTATCGATTTACAGTCTCAATGATAGCCCTACAGCCTTGGTGAAATTTCTATAAAGCGTCTTGAATATAAAGGGTATACCATCAATCTAAACCGGTCGTCGTTCGCGAATTAAAAACATAAGCACTATAAGCCTTCGAACAACAATAGCGTAAACCTGTGTGAAGTTAGCCCCCCAATGTCGAAAAATCAAAAATTTTCTTTTTGCAAACGTTTGCCTACACTGAAAAAAGGTTTTGGTTATAATAACCAAGGCTTGGTAAAATAGTTTCAACTAAACGGTTTAGTGATTATGTGACGAAATATTTGTTAACATTAACCAAATTTGTTAACATTAACCAAATTATTTCGTCATAATCACTAAACCGTTTAGTTGAAACTATTTTACCAAGCCTTGGTTATTATAACCAAGCCTTTTTTTCAGTGTATCGTTTGCCCATGAATGCCCCGTTGGAATTTTTGTTTGCCCCCCTTTAGTTCAAAAGTAATAAGCAATTCAATTTGGGGGAGGTGGGCAATTTCACACGGGCCCCCAACGTTAAAAAATCAAAAATTTTCTTTTTGCAAACGTTTGTCCATTGTTTGCCCACAAATGCCCCGTTGGAATTTTGGGGCAAACGTTTGCAAAAAGAAAATTTTTGATTTTTTGACATTGGGGGGCTAACTTCACGCAGGTATAGCGTAGCTAATCAAGAAAGTTCTTCATCTTTCGTCAGTTTTCACCGCAAATCTTTCGAGAATCCTTTATTTCAAACAATCTGCTAACTTTTGACAATCAAGATTTAGGATTCGGAGCTTCTACGTTTGCAGTAGCAAACGTAGAAGCTTCGAACTTTAAACGTTCTAATCTTGCTCCGAGTCCAATGATCTCTCCAAGACGCCCCGTTCTCTCGACCAAGGCTCGCGGTACGTACGTCGACGAGTATACGACGGACGCGGATCGCCGTCCGGGTGGTTTTTTTTACAGCCATGCCAAGTCGCTGGACGACTGCGGTGCAGCGTTTGGACGCCGGTGCTGCGCATTCACTCGCCATAACTCGCCTCCGACTCACCTTGCGGTTGATCCTGTCTATCTGCCGGTTCTGATTCTCGAGCTCACTGCCCATGTCGATCGCCATGTTCCTCAGGTTGCCGATCATCGTGTTCACCTGGCCCATGTTGTCCTCCATCTCATTCTCGCGCGCGTCGTGCGTGATCTTGGCGATGTAGCCGGTCTGCGGCCCGAGACCGTTGCGCTCGTCCATCACTCGCTGCGGCTGGTTGTTCACGACCTTGCCATCGTCGTTGCCCTTCCACGTGCCCTCGTCCTCCTTGAAGCTGGTGCCTCTGTGCTCGCAAAATTGTCGCGCGAGCGACGCAATTAAGTCGGTCTCGGGAATAAAATTTAAGGACTAACGTTCATTAGACAACGAAAAACACCGATTTGAAAGTTCGACTTGAGAAGTCATCAGTTTAATAAAGTTAATTCAGCTAATTCTGTGGTTTTGCGTTACTTCGTAATTTGCATTTAAAATGTAGGTAGTTTCATTATTCATTTTGAAAAATTACACTAAACATTCTGATATAAATTCGATACAAGTTAAATTTACGTAATTTCTCAATATTTCTTAATTAGTCAGTATGTATTCAATTACTTAACTTATCTTCTAAAATAATCTCTTAAATACGGACGAGGTTAAATTTATCTCTTAGCGCACGTGCGGTCTAATCGTGCAGCTTATTAATAGTAAACTTAACAAGACTGTAAAGTATGCAGGTATTTTTTTCCGATTTTTTTTTTAAGGAAGAAGAGCGACAGCGCAAAAAGAAGAGAGGCAAGAGACGTTAAAATAGTTATGTCGTACTTGTTACAGGGTAGAACGCAAAGACCACAGCACTTCTCCATCCCGGTGAGATTCTTCTCGGCCTCTTTCATGTCGGCATTAATCTGGTCCATACCCTCCTCGATTCGGTCCAGCTGCTCTGTTTTGTTTTACAGGAGTATAACGTTAGTCGGCCGGCGATAAGACGATTTCCGCTCGCGGAGACTCGAAGGGGAAAGGGCAACCACGCGAAAGAGATCGTTACCTCTAATTAGAAGCCATAGCGAGCGCTCTACAAAAGCGAACTAAACTAAATTTGACTTGGAAGTGTCTGCGACACCCTCCATTGCTAAGGAGTGTTCTACGTGAGATAAGCTTTTGTAAAATAAGAAAAAAAGAAGCTTTAGCTCTTCGCGGTGCAGACTACGATTTTATATTAGGCTCATTTTACGTCAACTTCAATTTTTGAATATTTAACAATTTCATAATTGTCGATCTTTTTATTAGATTGATATATTCATTTCTTTTAGATTCAATTCTATCGTTTCGATAAATTTCTATCGCTAATTTTCAGGATTTAATTTATATATATATATACCTTTCCATAAAAATAAATACATAGATATAAAAATATAGTTGTCTTAACGTAAAGATGATTACGAAACGAAAGCCGCCGCCAAGAGTTAAAGCTCGACACGTACAGCTTCAAGCAGCTCATAACTTATGGGAATCTTTATCACGAACATAAACAATCTAATGTGATCAAGCGGCTATCGGCTAAAAGGGCAAACGAAAGCGCGGGTACATTGCCCAATCCTCTTTCGCTATTTAATTTAATTTCCTCGAGAGATAAGCGACGGTTCACTGGAACCCTCACCCTCGAAAGAAAGGGGCGCCCCTTTTTTAATCTTCTAAATTTCCGTTCGTCGCGTCTCTCATCTCATTTCCGCAGCAACCGAATTACGAAAGCGACTCAACGAGAAGCGAGAATCTCGCGTCGATTTTTCGTCCTGCGTAAAAATTTAATAAGCAATTTAATTTTCCCAGTTCAATTAATCTCGGGTTTTTTTATAGTTTCAAACGTTTATTCGCAGGTGCCCTTTTCCTTCGTCATTCAAGCGATTGCGTTCGATTTTGTATTCTAACACGGAAGATCAATCGAGCGGAAGTCTATGATATATTGATAGAATCTATTATCTTCGATTAATGGTGGACGAATGATGAATCATTCGTTTGGAAGCTCAGATACTAAAGAACATGTACTAAATATATAAATGGGCGATTACAAATGGATAGATCAAGATAATCACGTACTTCGTTTTACGTTACAAGGCGCTCGCGAAAATTTATAATTCTAAAAAATATAGAAACATAATACAGAAACATAATTTAGTGATTCAATAAAATTTCAGAATCAGTATTTTATTGAATCACTAAAGAATATTTCGTAGCATGTGAAAAAGCATGCGGGGGTTTCTTATTGTCATAAAAGCAAAGAAGACGGCTCAAACTACCTCAAGGAATTTAAAATGTGTTTCTTCTTGTGACATTTATATAGAACATCAATCTTTTTTCTCGGTATAAAAGATACGAAAAGCGCCAACGTTTCTCGAGCGTTGTCAACTAGGATTGTTCGTGCGAGAGAGAAAACATCCGCTCGATAGAGTCCCCGGACTCTGCACAAAGTGGAGTGCAGCGAAAGCGCGAGTTGCAGTTAAGCGAAGAGTTTCCTTGCTCGACGTTCCTGCATCGGGCGAGTTGCTCTGTTATGTGCTTCGAGAATATGTGCGGTGAGTTGCTTCCTCACTTGGTGGGTGGCGGGAACTTTCAGCTAAGTGTACAGGGTGCCCCGAAAGCTCTCGTATCTAACTGCGCGTTGATCAAAGTGGAAATTGGACGAAATCAAGAGCGTCCAATTTCGAATACTAACCCGCAAGTGTCGCAGATGAATTTCAGATGAGATGCCTTGTACACGCGATATCTCGGGGGAGACGCAATTTGCATCTCGGCTAAGGAAGCCTCTGCTTCTCATTATTTCGCGGAGACATTTAGATAACAGATACAACAAAGTTGCGCATATCAATAATATTTAAATTAAAATTCATTTATACTCTATGTAGAATTTATCTTCGGAACGAAACACGCGATCTACTTGCGTCATCATAGTTTAATTTGTTACAGGCTGTTTTAAGAAATCGAGGAATATTGCTGGACAAGTAGCAATTAGTAAATAATTAAAACAGCCAAAGATAAGATAAGAAAGTTGATAAAAGGAGTTTCGAGGCACCCTGTAGTGCCCACGGGTTTGGCTACAATATACAGTGGACACGAGTTTGCCTAAAAGACAGCTCTATAGACGCACGTAGGAGTATACTCATTCACGGCTAACAATATGTGTAAGCGATATCCTTGTAACGCGAGTATATAGCGGGTGTCCGATTTGGCCGGTAACGATACACGTTTCGGCTAAGAAGCGGAGGCCGGATTCGCGGTTGTTCGCTTTGCGTCTTACCGTGTTGTGTCCCCGGCCTCGATCACGACGACGAAAGGAAATCGCGAAGAACCGCGAAATCGCTCCGCGAAGGTGCGTCGTGTAATGTGTGTAAACGCGATTACACGCGTCATGTTGGCTGAGGGATGCGACGCGGATGCTGTGACACGCGTGTCGCGAAACGTCTCGATCACGTCTGTTGTCCGCTTGTTCTGTTTTCCTTTGTTTCTTGTAAAGGACCGCGTTTTTGCGTCGCACAATTTTTGTTCGAGAGCGCGTACGATCCCTTACCTACGTATACGATCAACCGGCATCGAAATGTCGATATACCGAGGTTGATCCTATACATAGGTTCTGTATGTGACAATATATCGGTTAATAAATTATCTTAATCATCAAACTTAAGTCATTTATTTAGCTAGTTTGATTACCTTCTGTTCAATTTAATTGCTGATTTAATTAGCCAGCTGATTTTACATCTATGAAGATAAGTTTGATGTGATATCAAAAAATATTACTTTATAATCCAAGGTTTAGAGAACTGATTAACAAACAATAATCCTTTTGTAAATGTTAAACTAAAAATTTATAAATTATTTTTTTAGACGTTTCGTAAAAGCCATCTTCTATATTGGTATAAAGTAGATACAATCTCTGATGATATTCATAGTTCTATTCCTTTTATCTGATTTAGAAAAATCTTCCTCTAGCTATTTAATTTAATTTAGACTTTAATATACTTTTTTTCAGCTAAAATGGTCTGAGATTTATAAGTATGCGATTTTAACGCGTCGACGTGTCCAAAAATCGTGCGGCGCGCAACATACCCTGAGGGAGCTCGAGTAAAAATCTCGGAGATGCGGAAGAGGGAGGAACAAGGATCAAGAACAACTTGAGGAAACCGGAAGAGAAGAGCGAGGAAAACACGAAAAGGGTATGGTGGAAAGTAAGTATCGTAACGATAGTATTAGTAGTACGCAGTGTGGAAGAGAAAGTAGTATACGCAGACAGCAGTGGCGAAGCCCGAGAAAAGCCGAAGAAAGAGGGGCGGAAAGAAGGGCGGAAGAGAACCAAAGAAGCGCGAGAAAGTCAGAGTTGGCCGAAAAGGAAAAAAAAAAGGAAAAGAAAAACGGAGAACACACCGCGCTTGAGCGGTGAGGGCGAAATGTAAGTGAACGGTATAACGATGGTCTGAGTGCGCTGCTGGGTAGTATGTAGTACTACTAGATAGAGTACATACAGTATATATCATTATTAAACAGGGGCGTAGCGATAAAGTTAAAACTGTCAGTAAAACAAGGGGTCTTTTTTCTAACATTACATTAATTTCATATAGAGAGAGATCAGATTAGAATTTTTTCTTTTTTCGGCCCAAGAATACCGGCTACACCCCTGATTGATAAGTAAAACAGCAGTGTCTCGATGATGCACGCGTGTTCTTATCTCCCCGGCGAAAGGGGGTACGCGAGTAACGGGGCCCCGTTCTATCGTCGGCAGATTCGTATCCGATTTTCCCTGATCGGCATTCCGACGTTTAATTATTCGATCGGTCGTTACGATTACAACACTCACAGATAATCTCGCGAGAGGAAAAAATAATGATTTCCAAGAGAGACCGGAGCGCTTCCGCTCGGGATTAATGGCTGTATTAGTGGGGATCGAGAAGTTAGAGAATGAGGCAGACAATAAAGTGATAACGGATGACATGAAAATGTCGCTTCTCGACGGATTATAGAGGCGTGAAATTTTCAGAACACGGGAAATCGACTTCAAACTGCCTCGGAATCGGAATCCTGCCACCGGCGGTCCCCTTTCCCGGGGCGATCTGTATGCAGGACGTGTCGGAAATACGCGGCGATATTTCAGAGCGACGATCGCATGAAACGCAGACGCGCGAGGAGGGAAGGCGAAGAAATGCGCGTGCAGGAAAACAATACTTCCGTCTATTAGCAGCACGCGATTGCCACGCTCGCGAGATATCGCCACGTATTTTAATCGCATGGCGGATAAGAAAAGTATTCTCTATCTTTTCCCCGCTGTATAAACGCCTGGACCGCGATTAGACGCGCAGAAGCGAGCTGCGTTTCGAGAATGAATAACGGCGGCGCATTAAAAAACCGAGGGGACCAATCGGCACTGTTTTTCGAGTATCGTTCACGCGACGTTTGAAATATTTTTAGTGACAAGGCAAGGGATCGGCAAATATTTTATACGACAAATACAGCGATGAAATCGCGAGAACTATTCTTATCCGCGGTGCACCAGCTAGATGTATGCACGCTGTAAAATGTTCTATATCGTCGGATGTCGCTTCCAGTGTCGGCCGGGACCGGCGTCTTCGACAAAGTCGCATGCCAAGTCTCTTTTGTACATCCTTTCGGATTTTCTCTTTCCTCTCGCGCAAAACTCTCTATTTGTTTGTGTTAGAGGCTAGAGTGAAATGGCTTACCGCCTTGCTCGTCCAGCATTACGAGGGATTTCATCCCGACCTCGTGGCTCTAAACAGGCAACCGACAGGCAATCAGGCGGCGTGTTAAACATTGAGGAAAAATTAATCGCCGTCAGGACGCTCCCTCGCCTCGCTCCGCGGCGATTCCCAACCCCCCTTCCCCCCAAAAAAGAAAAAGAGTTCTCCCCCCGCCGTGTTCGCCAATGCTAAACGCGGGGAGAAACGAGGGAGAGACGTGAGACAGAAAGACAATGATGGAGAAAGAGACAGAGATGAGAATGTCGGAGCGGCGAGAGGGCGCGGACGACGAGTTTCGGCCTCAGCTAATTAATCTATTATGCGTATCAGGAAGGTGGATGGACGAGGGTGGACGACAACGTGACGCTTGACAGTTGCCGCCAAACGCTGGCACGTGGCAAAGATGGGGGTTCAACGATGATGAGTGTGAATAGGAGGGAGGACTGTAGGGACGATGAGAGGGGACGCGTACGAAGGAGAGTTCACCCTATTATTTTCCTTAATTAATTTCAGGAGGGTCGGATGAACGAAGACGCGACGACGGGGGTCGCGTTTTACGCTAAGTATAATTAATGGTGATTTAATTTAATGATAATTTGTTAAGATCTAAAAAGGATGAACGGATGGCGACGTGCAGATCTTCACACTCCTGGATGACGAGTATTCGACGAGAGGTCCTGGTAATTGGTAGAAAATGCGTAGGTCTCGCGCTAATTATTCTTCCCGCGAATCCCAGGGGATGAATGGAAAGTTCGTGAATGGCACGCGCATGAAAGAGAGCGATACTTTGTTAAAACACTCGAGAGTGAAGGATGGAAGATGAGATAAACATAGGATAAACCTGCGCGGTTTTCCGTAACGAGAGTCTCATGAATTCGACGCTGATAATCTTTCGCACTCACATGTGACGTCTGCATATTTACACAGGTGTAACGAAATTCCTATTGATAAATGAGTTAACGAGCACGTTGCTTGTAAGACTTTATGACGTACGTAAAGAGATCAAATTATTCGCGAAATATTAAATATGTATCGAAAATCGCTCTTATTTAATGGTTTACTGATCAAACAAACACGTACATTTCAAGTACCTTCCAATAAAGAACAATAGAATTGCTTATATCTATATACCTCAAAATCGAACGTTACATAAAGAATAAGTTTCTCCAACTTCGATATGCTCCTCGATATATATTGCGAGTGAAAAATATCAGATTTCTGAGTGCGAACGATTCCGCCGACTGATGACGCACCTCGGAGAAGTAAATGGACACCAGAGCAGAGCAAAGCTAGAGAGGAGGTGGCGAGAAAGGCGAGAAAGACAGAGAGAAAGAGAGAGGCAGAAGTACAGAAAAAGGTAAAAGGACAGCGGGATACCCGCTCGACGAGTGTCCCGCGTAGTAGACATCGACAGAGCATCATGCCGCTGAAAGATACGGTACTGGAGATACGGTGTCGGGGATCGGGGGGACAAGTTCAGGGGGTGACGAATGGAGTTCCGTCGGGTGCCCTAAATAGACCTAGGTGGGAGCCTAAAAGCGACAGCGTCGCTGAGGTGGTTCGACATCGATGACACGGGACGTCGTTCGATTTTACGACCCATCCGCCGGCAACGCGAGAGGATTGTATCTCTCATCATCGCGGGATCCTCGTTTGCCTCCGCTCGATGACAGCGAATGGGTCATTGTCACGGATCATTGTCATTCTCGAGGGAATGAGAGAATCGACTCGCACGGTTGATTCGCGTCGTCAGCGCGTCGTCAATCAGCGCCGACTTAAGCACCGATCACGTTGATTCAAGTCGCAGACAACTATATATTCTGCAAGAGATTGTTAAATAAAAAAGAAATAAACATTGCACTAATTAATTAAAGCGAAATATTTATCAATCGCAGATACCTCTGGTATCCCGTTTTCTTTACGAAACGTAGTTTGAGTCTAGAATACTCCTGAGGACGAGTGACTCTTTGGTCGATCGTTCGCAGTCGATTCCTCATTTCGCACGGTTCTATCGGGATTCCGGTGATCACGCATCGGAAGCACGCCTTTCGCGAAGGGGAACGCAAATTGGCAGCTAATGAAGAGCGTTCTTCGCTTCGCGCCTTTTCGCTTTTCCCGTCGGCTTTTTCCCCCTTTTCTCTGCTTGTTACACGTTATTCTTCTTTCTTTTTATATCGACGTTTTGTACTCATCGAATTATCGCATCGCTCGCTCGTTCTTCGCAGAACAGAGAGATAGAGAGACAAAGAGACAGAAAGAGAAAGACAGTGACTTATTGGTGTTTACTGGGAGACTGCTTACCGCCTTGGTGGTCTAACATCGTCAGAGTGTTCGCTCCGATCTCCTCGCTCTACGACAGGTTCGAAGGTGCCACACATTAACGGAAACGAAAGAATCGTTTTTCTCAGTGGATGCGTGCGAGAATTAACTGCGGAACAAAGTCACAGACAAGAAAGCAACAAAATCGCACGGGCACGTCCCGTCGGGCCGAAAGCGACGATTTCTGCGCGGGAGCAGAAACGTTATCATTCGTAAAATAGTAACATAATACAAAATTACAAGGCTGCTAATTCGCGGCCAATCGTTTGCCGCAAGTTACATTTGTCAGTGTAAAAAAGGCAGATATCCGGAAAATCATGCTCCTCGAGAGAACGTGCCGCGCGTAACGAACAGATAATAATATGTCCATTAAAGTCAAACGAATAAGTAATAATAAGTAATAATAATAATAATAATAATAATAATAACAATAATAATAATAATAAATAATAATAATAATGTTAAAAATAGTAAGAAGGTTAATAAGAACGATGATAACCGAAATGAAGATCGTCTCCAGAGGCAACTTGTGATGTTAATGTTTCTGATATATTATACGTACATGATCCTAATCGCAACGATGTAACCGTAATCGCTCACCCACCCCTTCATAGGCCGATTGCAGTCATGTAATCAATTTAGCGCTATTAACTAAATTACTTATTGTTATATCAATAGCAGAACTTCCTAAAAAACAGTGAATAACTAATAGTTATTCAAATAATCCAAGTTCCCAAAAAGCGCTCAATTTAAAAACTGAGAGGCTAGCATTACACTATACCGATTTCTCAATTAGTGATTCTAATTGAATCTTCTTCGCATTACGTAATCGCGATCAATCAGCCACGACTGCAACCGGTTTCTGCATTTATCGCTTACGTTAGAAATTATAGAGAGAATAGAGAGTTAACAACGATGACGGACGCAACGTCGACGATATTAAGAGTAATGACGACTGATGACGAGACGATCTAATGGAGCGTAAATGGGCGAGATGCGTCAGCGACGTTGATAGAGAGATAGAAAGAGACAGAGAAAGATATTGATTATCGGCGAACTAGAGACACCGCCTCCGGAAGAGCTTTCTCCGTGGATAAGAAATAGGAGTGAAAATTATTATATTAAATCAGACCGCTCTTGGCTTATTTTCCTCGAGGTAGACTAATCTTCCAGGATGATCTTTCGAGAGGAGTCACGAGCTTAAAAGCGAGAAAGTGAATTAGTTATCGAAAGAAAATTGAAAATTTTTCTGGGTTATTCTAATAATTTTCACACGCCTCGTGATCTTTTCAACGTGATAACGACAAACTAATAATGATAATAAGAAGGCGTATCTCAAGCGACAGTCGCCGGTGCGTCTCTTGAGAATCGAACGCGTTTTTATGCGCCCTAGCCAACAAGGATGATGGTGGTGAAATAATGACGACGATGACGACGACAACGACGACGATGGTAATGATGGTCACTGCTAATTATTCTTGCCGTGTTAATCGGCGATTAGCGCGATTGGCGCGATTGCGCCGAGCGGAGTTTCTTTGCGACGTCTCGCTTTTTCGTTAATCTACTTCGTACCGAGCTCCCAATTAAACGGCCGATTTTCGCACACAAACGTTATATTTATTATATAACAGTACACATATAGCCCTTCCTGATAACGTATATGCACCGTGCACATTACATTTCGGCCAGCGACTCGAAGTCAAAGCGGGGACAGTATCTACTTTGGTAAGACGACGGCCGACAGAGAGTAGTTGCACGTACGACGCACAGATTGCAAAAGGAAAAGGAAAAAAGTAAACAAGGAGAGATACAGAGAAACGAAAGGCAGATAGACAGAAAGTGGGGAAGTGAGAGAAGATACCAGGTCAAAAGAGAGGAGAGGAAATAAGTTAAAACAAGTTACGACAGACAGACAGATATCTACTGTCACAAGCGTTTACGAGAGTTACGGGTATATACTTTCTTGATATGTACACTAGATAGACAAATACACGTTAATATGTACATACATAAAGATATATATATATATATATATGTGGTTATATATATATATTTAAAAAATATATATTTTACACGTAGAGACTGAAAGCGACACAGCTGTAAGCTTCGCGACAGTGGCTACAGTATACAGTGTACGGTAAAGAGATATAAAGTACACAGTCCAGAGAATTACAGCGTGTATCTTGTGAAGTGTGGATCGATCGGGCTAATTGCGACACGAGCGCGACATCGCGACACTTTCAATGATTAACGAGGCATATGACGAAAGTGATGCTGAAATCAATATTCGCACTCATAATCGCTTTACGGCGAGCAGAATCACTTTACGGTAAATCGATTGCTTAATTGATGACAGCTATTGCCGATCGGGAATTATAACGATGACGATTATGGTTATATTATTACACGTAATAATATTATCTCGACATAATTTGCCTTGTCGGGTAAGCTAGTTACGTAAATTATAATATAGAACGTAAATTATTGCTCACACTGTAAACACTACTGAATTATCTGGAATGAAATACAATAATGCGCTTGTGATTATCGAAGACTGTCGCGATGCCTAATTGGGACCGTCCCAATTATTCCGATACGTCCCGTATAGGAAAGCAAACGCGATAACAGTGTTCGCCAGGTGAGAGTGTGTGGCACGCTTTTAAATTCCACGACACCCGCAAAAGGGTGTGAAAGGCCGCGGGGAGAAAATTTGAAGGCATGGTAAAACCATTCCCACACGTTAGATGCCATTATTGTACTTCGCTGTACGCGAACGCATCTAGCGTGTCGTCTGAATGGCAGAAAGTATTTGAAAGTATCTGAATTCCTCTACACGGAAAGAGAGACAGAAAAAAGGACGCGAGATGGAAAGGGTGAATGTGTGAGTGTGTAATCGGTTTACACAAAGAAAGGCGGGATAGAAAAACGGAAACGAAACGATCATGATCGAATACACCATCCGAACAACAGCTGTTAATTGTACACGAGAGCAGTCCGATCTCGTTAAGCGGTTTCTACAAGCGGTCCAACAGTCTGCGCGACAAGAAAGAAAGATTATGGAAAAATAATAATAAGATAAATGAGGTGTAGAAGATCAATACCAGGGATCTAAAGATCAATATACTAAGATACATATTAAGAGATAAAGACTGGCAAAATATCGATACGTTAGTAACACAAATATCGGTAAAGTATCGATGCAATGTTGGTGCAATGGTCTGTTTATGCAATGATGATGCCCGTTTGCGCGACAGCGTAACCCGCGCAGATTGTTGGATCGTGTACGAGCCGTTTCGCGTTAACGCTGGCAAGTAGCGACGGCGATAGCAGCAGCAGCAGCAGCAGCAGCGATGACTGATTCATTGCTGGAGGCCCATAATCACGCCATGTATATGTTGTGGCCGGCAATGTATGTCGTGAGAATTTTCTTTATATAACGTTAGACTTTCTAATGTCGCGATGGTAAGACGTGTGGTGATGCACAGGGTTAAAACGGGGCCTAAACAGTTCACGTCGTGGAGCTGCACTCGTTGGGTCGTCAGGAAAAAATTTCGCTAAAATTTAACGGAGTCAAAAATAAGAGACCCTTTCAGTTTCAGTCAAAGATGATAGAAGATATTGTAAATAAAAAGCACGGCTTGATTTCTTGCGAATGGTTATTAAAAAAATTAATTTCATACTTCCGGAACATTTAGCGAATTGGAATTTGATGAAAATTGAATAAGTTGGATAAAAATTTTCCTCAACGACCCGAGGCGCAGTCTAGTCATAGTGTAATGATACAAGTAGTAACGTTAGTAATATCAGCAGTATCAGTGGTGTCAGTGATGGCGATGGTGTTGTAATCGTAGTATAGTAATCGTAGTAGATCCGGCAGTAATGGTATACAACTTGCGATTGTGCAGTGGCAGTTGGCTGTCGATCTCCCTAATCAAGTTTGCTAATCAGACGCGCGAAACAATCTTCATTGTTGATGTCCTATTATGACGTAAGGACGATCTTCGCGAATCGCCTCCGTCTGAACCCTCTTAGGGATGTAAAGGCGATTACGGGATAAAGCTAAATCAGAATCAACCGTCAGGCCGCCATTACGTTAGAAGCGCGGCATTTTCGTTAAACCGCGTCAAAGCGAGGTAATTACAGGCGGGTTAAATCGAGCGTAGATTGATCAATATTTTGGAGACCAGAATCCAGAATTGGACTCTGCTCTCGCGTGTGTAACAGACGCCTCCGCGACCGAGCTGCACGGGAAATCTGACCTTGGAGGTATTTTTTCGGATTTAGCTTAAGACGTTTCGCGGAACAAATCGTACGTTCCGCGAGAATTTCGCGTACTGTCTGCGTCTGCGAGATTCGGCACTGTCGAAATTATTCGTGCAAACGTCTGCACGAATTGGGACACGCTGAATATCCGGCGCATGCACATCGATCGTAATTAACGGCTCAGGGTGGCTGTTCGGGGGTGGCGGGCCTATATCCGTAATATCTCGGGCCCCGGTAGGACTGAGCATGTTAATAGAACAATTTCCGTCTGGTTAGCAGCTACAACCCGCGAGCGTTTCGAGCGTTGACTCTCGAGATCACTGCGTTAACCCTTTCGGTCGCTTTATGGAGAAATTGTTCCGCTCACAAAATTTAGTATAGAATTTATAGCAAGCATTTTGCTAGGACCTTTTTTTGTATTAAGAGTCTTCGTGTGCACGACCGGAAGAGTCCGTGTTCAATCGTTATACCGTGTGTTTAATTATTATCATGAGAATAATTACGTAGGCATATTTCAAAGACCTAGCGGATTTCTGGATTTGTCTCTCGCAAGTAGCAAGCATAAACAACGTTTAGGGTGAAATCTACGGGGTGCCCGAATACTGTTAACTATCGTCGACTAGTTTCGATATAAAAACATATGGGGAAAATGCGAGAAACCGCAAAAGTAATTTAGAACAAAACGATCTCATATCTACAAACTATATAAATCAAATAAAATTTCGTTTCAAATGTGTATTTTTTTTAAAAAGCAGCCTAACTTTCCAGAGCAAATCCAAAGAAGAGACATCTTATTTCACGATGGAAATAAAAATAAACTTTTGCTTAAGCGCCAGATTAGTTCCACTTGATGGAATTAAAATACTGTTTGCGTAAAAAGGATGCAGAAATTATGTAGGATCGCTGTGCCTTCTTTCCCGCAATTTTCCCGTTCGATACTCCGTCATGTTACACGTTTGTGTATGCGTGTTATATGCGTGTGAGGAAGACACTCGCGGGACTAACGGTTGTGGATGATAGACGGTGTGTTAAATTGTAAGACGTGCGTGGATTATACGACAACGAGTGGTTCCCTCGTTCTTTCACCTCCTACCATCGTTTTCGGCCATTACTTAATTTCTAACAAGCGGAATTCACTCACCTCCCTGGTCGTCGAGTGCGACCAGAGTGCGGATGCCAGCCTCCTTGCTCTACGACAGATAGAGGCAGCACAACACAGACAACCACCACCAGTGTTAGAGAGCGAGAGATAGAGATAGAGAGAGAGAGAGAGAAAGAGAGAGAAAGAGATAGAAAGAAAGAGAGAAAGAGTCGTACATCTTTCCTTAGTCTTTCTTCGCATCTCTCTTTTAGTAAGTATATAGTATATAGTAATATTAGTAGTATATTAGTATAGTAGTTAGGTATATTATATTTATATAGACAAAGGTATATGTAACGGACAAATTGGTGGTGGGTACTGGGCAAGCAAGACAAGAGCTGGATATTGTGGTCGGACATGTTAAGGTGGTGGCTCGCGCGTAGAGAGTGGGACAGAGTGAGAAGTATTTTGGGTCCTCTCTCGTTTTTCGTTTTCTTTTTCGGAGATCTCTTTTCTGAATCGTTTTTTCTTTTGTTCCTTGTTTCTTTCTATCACGAACGACGTCGCGGCGCGCCCTCGGGCTCGCCTTGGCGTACTGTCGATATATATATCGCATATGTTTGTACGCGATACCTGCCCGCGGCGCAGAGACAGGTGGGCAGAGACGGGCGGGCAAGAGCAATTGGAAGAGAAAAGTATGGGCCCGACCAGAGATACCGTCGAACGCGGTGTGACGGTACGAACGTGTCGGCATGTTGTTGCTTGTTGTTGATTTGTTGATGTTGTTGTTGTTCTTGATGTTGTATCGGTCAATGGCGATGTTGTTATTGTTGATGTTGCTGTTGTTGTTGTTCATGTTGTAGTTGTAGATGTTGTTCCTGTTGCTGTAATTGTCGTCGCCGTTGTTGTGCGTTTATTAATTTTTGGTTTCATATGGCGGATATCTTCCTTCTGACAAAGCGCGCGTTTTTTTTCTTTCGGGTCTTTGTTTCTTTTTTGTTTGACTTTTTTTATTGGGGGAGCTTTGCCTTTTGTGATACTCTACGAGTTTCGGCTGAACAGGCTCGATCCCTCGATCGTCAACGATCGTCCCTGCGCCCTTCTCTCGTTTCGAGAGCGGAAGAAAGATCGGGTGCGATCGAGGAGATCCACGTCTGCAGTGTTTCTTTTTTCTCTGGGCGATAGGTGGGAATTTCTTGGACGCCCAGTAACGAAAAGAGCGATACATAATAAAGTGTAGGTAGAGGTACATCGCAGGGTATAGAGTAGAGTACACTTCCATTGTGAGTGAAATTCAATGCGCAAGGCGAGTCACAAGCCCCGCCGGGCCTCTTTGAGTCACGAATATGCGTGCGCCGATTAAAAATCGATAAAAGAAAAAGAAAGAATTCATTTGTAAGAGTATATCATGATCGAACACTGTAAAATATAAGATATAGAAAAATAATATCTTAATTTTAAAAAAATATTTCAAAATTGAAAAAACAAAATAAAATCTAGGAATGTAACAGACAGCATCTTCTAAAAGTTTGTAAATATATATATATAAATAAGGAATATTACAATGTGCATAAATTTTAAAAGCTTAAGAAGTTATACTCGAAACATGTTAAAAATAATTTAAAATTTAAGTTATTCCACGCAAAAATGACAAGTAATAATCGATTGATATCAATATTAATTATAACATAACGATTGTAATAATACATGAAACAAATTAATATAGAACTCTACAGAGATAAATATCGGCGAGAAATCTCGACGCGAGACACTTCAGGACTCAAAGGGTTGCGAGTACCTGGATAAGTGCAAAGTAAAACACACACGCACACGTAATTGGAGTGGAAGAGGGCAGGAGAGTGAATGAAGAGGCAGCGAATGAGTGAATGAAACGATCGATGAATCGAGGAGGAGAAAAGGATAAGCGACTATATATTTTTATACGTGTTCAACGATTTCCTTTTATACTTATAATAATACTCCGTTTAATTACAACCTATATTTGGACATCATATTTAACGCTAAACGCGGCTATCCGATTCTAGTTTTATTGATTAATTAACGCATCAATATTGAAACGCGATCGGGTAAAAAGTATCAATCAAATAGAACTCGGACAAGTCGCGTTTAGAATTAAATGCCATGTTAAATAGAGGCGATATTACGGGAATTGTGTAAGAAATTAACTTTTCATTTTTCATTCGTGGATATTGGTTCATGTTTTGTTCCTTTCCTCATTCGACTTGAGGCACAAGCGTGCATATCAGTATTTGAAAAAATACTGCGCGTAATGGTGGAAGTGCATAAGACTTAAGGGAGGAAACGTGAAGAGTGAGAAACCGGCGATATCAAAGTGACGAGCATATAAAGTATAAATAAAATATTGTGATCAATAAAGTCTAGAAAAATTCTAAATGATAGAAGGGAAATAATGAAATAAAAAAATTAATTAAAAATAGTTTTTGTTCATTAAATGCATTTATTTCGTTGTACTCGATGTGTTATATAAGTCACATTTCTAATCATAAAATGTAATTTTAAAAAACATAAGTGAGTGTCATTTCCGCACTAATTATTAAATATAAAATTATTGTTACCAATTAAGATAATACAAATAACAATAAAGCGCTATAACACATTCGAGTACACAAAAGATTAAATATGTTTCTTAAGTATCTTTCACGTATCGAGGTATCCCAAAAAAAAGATGTAAACTAACTGCGATACTTTATTTTTCGTTAGCAAAGATTTTACATTGTAAAATTAATTAGCATATTATTAAAGATCAGCAAAATATAAGTGATAATATACGGAGAAATGAGACTTGTAAATTGATAGAATTATGCATCTGTAAAAATTACACAAAGACTTAAACTTTATAAATCTGTCTTATATCAATTATGGCCATTTCTACCAATGCAGATTAACTTTAATCTCAGTTTAACTTAACTCTTTATCTTTTTCTAATTCTTAGAACTAGAAAAAGATGAAGAGTGAATTAAACTGAGATTAAAGTTAATCTGCATTGGTAAAAATGGACATTAGTCTGATAAATTTTTAATAACTCTTTACGATTATAATTTCAGTACAATTAATATCAAATTATCGTTGCTCAAGTAGAATAAAATTATATCTCCGAGGAAAGACCGATTTGCTTGAATCACCGACTTTTTTGTAAACATTTTCTTGGGACACCCGTATATCGTGTTTGGTGATGGAAGATGTGTTTGTTCTGTACGATAGCGTGAACTAATGTATGTGCACTGAGTATTGATTATACTGAGCTGTGATGACCGCTTCTAAAAAGAGCGACAGCACGATGCACTGAAGAGGGAAAGTGAATAGTGGCTTGCAGAGAGGAAAAAGGCGAACATACATACACACATACATACATACACATACACACACACACAGACAGACAGCCAACAGCCAAAGCGGGCAGGCAACGAGATTTCGTCGATAGAAAGACAAACCAGCGACAACGATAATGGAATATATTCAAAATTTATATGTTACTTATATTCTTTCTTACACGAATATCACGTTTCTTTTAAGCGTGTGATAAAATTTCTCTGAATTTATTCGGTATATTGAGCTCATAATATCTTGCCATCAGCGAATAAAAAATGTTATATATAGGAGCAAAGTTTTAATCATTAAAAAATTTTTGAAAACTAGAGAAGTTAAATTTATAAATGTATTTAATTATGAGAGAAAAGAATGTAGAATTGTGTTAGTAACTCTTTACGTTGCAAAATAAAGATACTTGTCATTTTAATGTTATAATTTCAGATAAAATAATCTTTCCGTAATTATCATTGTTCTTTCCATCCCATTTACCTTTTCAACATTTCTATATAATCATTCCCGAAGAAAATAACAATCTTAGACCGGTATTCATAGTCCGATCTTATTTCAAGACCGTCTTAAGTAATATCTTAAGATGCTAATACGGCTCTATGATTGGATTTTACATCTTAAGACTGTCTTAAATATAAAAACGGACTATGAATACCGGCCTTAATATTGCTCGTATTATTCTGAATCTTAATTTACGCCAAAGATTTAAATACGACCCAAAAGTCGGGAGACATCTAATTTTCTCTCGGATATATTTTATGAAATTTTGTTTTCGATAAAACTACTGTTACCGCGTTGAACTTGAAGCACGATCGCCGATCGTTCTTCCGATCCTCGAAATCTCGCTTCGAGCGGACAGGCAATCGAGCAGGCAAGTGTAGAGAGATCGCGAATCAGGCAAGCGAAGAGACCACACACAGGCATACATCGCGCACACGTATACAAAACACATACATTGACATTCAGCAACGGACAATATTGAGAGAAAGAGATAGATAGAGATAGACAGAGAGAGTAGCAATAGCTTTGGTATACACATATACAGACGCAGCTTTTCTCCATCTTTCCTCTTATCTTCATTACAAATTCTTTTTTCCCTTTTCATTTTCTTTCTTTTCGCTTTTCTCTTTTCAAGTCGCATTCGCCGTTTTTCTCTTTCCGGGCGTCTCGTTTCGTTCCATCGTTTCGATGGAAGATACTTCTGGGTGGTCGGCCCCCCTCTCAGCAAGGACCAAACCCCTTCTCTCTCGATTCGATGATCGGATCTTGAAGAGCACTCTCGCGCGAGATCGATTTGCGCTTTAACCCTTTGCACTCTTCCTGCGTCGAGATGCAAGATTTTTATAGAATCTATTCTTCCGAATAAATACAATATACGACGAAGAGATTGTAATTAATAAACGATATCCTTCTTTAAGAAGCGATAGATATTTACTCCCTCCTCCCCCAATCATAATTTCAATCACGGATTTTTTTTTATCAATTTATAGTATTATTAGACTAACTTAATAAATTAACTGGACTAATACAAAAATTGTCTCAAATTCTCCATAAATAGATATTAAGAACTACGATACTTCTTAAACATTTTTTATCTACTTAATCGCTCTGCTTTTAAGTAAATATTAAATATTAATTTTAAGGATTTCCGCATAAATCGACATTTTACGCAAGCTATTTTTTCTAGAACAAATAAAAGAAAGATCAATTTAACATGGAATAGAAGGGGGGACACTGGTTCTAAAAGAATGCCGAATGTGTCATATCTCGCTCTTATGAAAGAGCCACCGAAGTGCAAAGGGTTATAGGGCGAAAAGTCGAACCGCAGTTTCATCCGCGAAAGAGAATTCTTTTCTTTCTTTTTTTTCCTTTTCACGTGAGCACTCGACATTCTTTCCTCCGCTCGCTGCGCTATCGCGAACTTCGACGCCTGTCGTCGTCGGGTAATTCGCGTGCTGCGCCGCACAACGCAATCGTTTATAGTACAATACAGCGCGCGTATGTACAATCGCCGGGATTAATTGTGCGTCAAGAGCACGATTCGATGCGACGTGAGTGGGCCATTGCTTTGCGTCCTCGAATCCTCGTGCGCGTCACAATCTCGTTCGAAGGAAGGCAAAGAGAAGCACCGGTCGTTGAGTGGTTTACTTTTCTACATGTAACTAAGCAGTCGTGGTACACGATGCCGATTAAAGAGGCACACGCATATGAGGAAAAGGAAGGGATTGCCCTTCGTAGACACGTATGAGAAGAGAAAATAGGGAAACGTACGCCTGCTGCGTCGACGGTGCGCAAACATAATTGACTGACGAAAACCCCGAGCTATTTTCGCAACCGTAATAAATATTAATCTCGTAGTAATAATCTAGATACTCGTTAGTATCTAATGTAGTTATTAATTACCACTAATTAATTGTCATTAATTAATCATTATTATATCATATTTGATTGGCCTTCGTGCACATTTGTCCTGTGTAGTCTACCTATTGCACGTAAAATCATATTAGCGTTAATTGGCAATTACCATGTTTTAGCGTTCCAGAATCGATGTAAATATTAGAAAGGGACTAGTCTCTATCGAGCGAATGATGGATTAATTGGAGTTACTCGGTGGAAAATTGTCCCACAATAAAATACATTTGCTGCTTAATTTGTGCAGGTAAATAAATAACGAATCATCCTATATATTATCAATAAGAGAAATACCCGCAAAAATCGAAATTAATAAGAAAAATACGACTTTTCAGAATAATTTTCATTATAAAATTATAATTTCGATAACTTTGGTGGGCAAAATATAAAGGATGTAAAAAATAAATTGAAAAAAAGACAAAATTAAAAAATCGACTATTTAAAAATAAACTTCGTATTTTTCCTTTTCTTCTTCTTCATTTGCATTTCAGTCGCATTTATATACCTGAACTAAATTCCCTTCTTAATTGTCCTTATTAAAGCATCACGCTTTCTTTGGTTAAATAATTCTCTCATAATAATTCTCTCGACAAAATTTTCGTTATAAGAGAATCGATAGTTCGAAACATACACGTTCGTATCAAGCAAAAGCTGTCGATAAAGAGACAAAAGAAACCGTCGCTCGCACACCATCGCGCAGGGAACTTGCGTTGATGAGGGTCACGGAAAAGATGCGGGTGTACCGCGAGTTGATCTTCATTTGGTGACGAAAAATATCACGATCGAATTTGACGAGACGAAGAACTAGCGATCGGTCGCCGTCATTCTCTCGCAATTCGCGTCCGATTTTCGGGGGTGGCTCCTCTCGTGTCGCCGAGAAGAAATATACACCTCCAACGGTTTACGAGATTTCATCCCCCTCTGCCATGCGAAGCTCGCGTCGGCTTGCGATTCGCTTTCCTGGTCGATCGAGAGCGCGATCGACTGCTTACGCAATCGTTATCACGCGCCACGACGTGACGATGATGACGCATTGCGCATTATGAGTGTGTGTACGTACGCTTCTCTTGGCCGATGATGATTCGAGGATGTCTTCGGTGCTCGGAAGAATGCGACACGTGCTTATTAGTGCAGCCACAGGTAGATAATAGCAGCGAGAGAGACTGAAACGGAACGACGCAAGGACCTCGATGGATCCACCCTGTTCACGAAGGAAATTCGAGCGGTACCGATCCGCTTTCGCGCCTCGCGATTATTATATTTCTTGCGAAAATTGCAAATAAAAACGAATGGAATTACAGCGAGTTTGCTTTTGCGCGATTTGCCTAATATTATGCAATCGTAAAAGTACAAAAGTTAATCAAGGAATAATTTCATTTGTGCCATCCAAGACACTATGGTATTGCAAACTAATGTAAAATTCAGACTGTATAAATACTTTTTCTTTGGAGATATTAAACTTTTGTTAATAATAATCGTGCGAAATATAATATTAATAAATGCAAGATCGTTAGAAAAAGATTATGTCAACGTTGCATTGAATTGAAAAATAATCTCTGAGCTTTTTCAAATTCGGAAAAGCCGATCACTGATAATTGTTCACTAGTGTTAATAATAATACGATGCTAAGACTAATTGTCGGAGACGATCATCCGACGGATCAGATCACGGAAGTCAGTTGCGTGCGTTCCTTCGACAAGTATAGTAAGTTAAAAGTAGTAGAAGAAGGACAAACATCTCCGTAGATAAATATATACAGAAATAGATATACAAGAATCGCGTACATTCGTGTATAGAGATGTACACACGCGCATACACATATATGTATCGAGAATATAGTATAGTAGATATCGAAGGTACGAGCATAGACAGCGAATAATTATGCATGGAAAGAGAACGTGGAGAGCTGCGGAATGCAGACAGATCGTTTTTTTTCACGGTCGTGGCACACGCGCGAACGCACGCAATACCGTAAAATACACGCGAATAAACACAGTGGAATGCTAGATCAATACGCAGAGCTGAGTCAAAAAGGTACTCACACGTCGTCACTTCCGCGACAGAGCGATGCGAAACTTGAGAAGCGAGATTTAACTAACTTGTGTGTCGCGTAATATTTTTCTCACACCGAAAAATTTCGATAAAAAAATTCTTCGCGCTCTTTTTTTCGCAGATCGTTAAACAGTTTTTTCTCGAAATATTTTGTATAATTAGAAAAATTAAATCAACGTTTTGATTGAAAATTATCCGACATTACTTTACATGTCTATAACAATTATAAAATAAAGCAAAAGAGCAATTTAGTCGGAGTATTCCTCTTTAGGCAAATGACTTTAAATTCTTTCGAGATTGCTTTTTTTAGTATAACCAGTATAATGCGGTACTTGAGTTATATTCGTTCGAGCGAGTCCTTTGATCAATTAAGCGTGGGTTTTCTGTCAGGAAAATTTTAATTGTAAGCTACTAATTTTAAGCAGTAAAACATTTTGAGGATCTCGTGTTAAATCTTTTCATTGACGTAAAATCTGCTTAACTTTAACGAAATAATGACATTTTTATTCCCTTTTCCTGTCGTATTATTTTTTAACAAAAAGATTCTTTTAATAAAAACATTATGACTGAAGGGAAGTGCGACAGTTTTGAAGTACCTTGGGTAATAATTAAAAATGTATTAAAAACGAACAGAGGAATACGTAGGATGGTTCAGTTACCATATTTTTATATTTTATATCTTTCGAATACGCTCGGCAAAGTTCAGTATTAATATTCGAATATTACACGTTTATTTAAATTATTGAAATTAATGAATATTTCTAGGTGGTAACGAGTCTTTGTATGCTGAGCATGGACATAAATAACAGAGACAATATATACCATATATATTTTCCGTTCAGCGGAATACCTGGATCCAAGCTATTACTGGTGATGCATCTTTCTGAACCACCCTTGTAATTACAACGCGAAATCTACTCGACAGAGGGAGACGAGAGAGTCCCTCTTTTGCGTACGTTCGCGAGGCGCCTCGCCGTCTCTTGGAGCGCGTCGATGCGTCGTCTTACAAATTCCTCGTCGCGCGAGCAAACACTCGTTCGCGCGATCGTTCCGTTCTTCCCCCGATCGATTTTTCCTTTCTTTCCTTTCTTATCTTTATTTTTTTTCTATTTCTTCTCTCGCGATTCTACGATCGCAGGCACTGGGTTCCGTTGTACCCCTTCCCTCCCCCTGAGGAGCGAACCCTCTCCACTCGTTCGTCGCGGTGCGAGCGGAAACGATCTCCTCTTTACCCGCTTCTTTACACGCCTCGGACCGCAACACGTCGCCGGGATCGTCGCCTCCGTGTGGCGCCAGAGCTGGATAAAATACTACTTCGAGAAAACACATCGGTACGCTTCTGCCCCCGTCC
Organism: Aphaenogaster floridana; assembly: GCA_003063835.1. Taxonomy (NCBI): domain Eukaryota; kingdom Metazoa; phylum Arthropoda; class Insecta; order Hymenoptera; family Formicidae; genus Aphaenogaster; species Aphaenogaster floridana. The sequence continues at coordinate 39,910 of NJRP01000429.1, forward strand.
TCGACGTCACCTGCAATACGTTTCCTCGCCCGTTTCCCTGTACGGCCCCCTTGGAGCTTTCCTCTCCTTCCGCTGCGACTTGGAGACCACGCATGAGGCTGTCTCGCCGGCGAAGAATCTTGCGCAAAGCGGAACTATCGCGCCCGCTAAGAACAACGCTCAACCGGTCAAGTGGCGTTCGTCAGTTATTATTAACGTCAATTATTATTAACGAAATTGCGGCAAAAGTAAGAAGAACGAGATACGCGAGGCTTCGTCCTTCGGTAGTTTCGCGGTCGAATAAATTAAAAGCAGAAACCTCGAGGAGCAAAAATTTAATTTGAAAAAATTCATATATATATGCTTCAGTCAGTCCTCCTGACTCAAGCTCGATCAGTCGAGGCTACGTACTTAACTGCTTCGTACTTGATACTACTATTTCACGGTCTACTTCACGGTCTACTAGCTAGTCCTCGACAGCGCGAATCACGCGGATCGAGACGAGTCGATCGAGGTACTCGCCACTTGACCGGTTAACGATCGAAATAGTACTTTGCCCACCTCTCTCTGGCGCGACTCCTTTTTTTCTCTTTGCTGCTATTTTCTTTTTCTTTTTTCTCTCTTTTTTTAAGCAGTTTAAGGTGGAACTCCAAGCGAGCAGTGGCGCCCGTCTTGCCGCAGTAGCGCGCAACGATTCGTCGATGAAAATCGTTCCTAGTTTACGAGACAGAGACAGGAGGAGTTCGGGGGTTCGAGGATCGAGGAGATTACGGGGGACTAAACCAGGGGGTTGTGCGGAAGGGCCGCTACATGGGATTTGGTTCGAGGGGGGGTAGGAAAACGCGGTGCACCGACGCGGGATCTCGAGGACGATCGAGAGAGGATCGAGGGGTCGATGCGCAAGTAAAGGAAGGGAACAAATGCCGAAAGGGACAGACTCACCTCCTCGCATAGCGACAGCATACGCCTCGTGCTCTCCAGAGACTGAAACAAAGCCGATCACGCCGGTTACCATACCACGTGTGACGCGAGAAATCGCAAATGTACTGATTAAATTAAATTTCGAAGGGATTATAACTATTTCATCTTGTCTTTGCTACATTTTCGCTACGCTAGATTATCTTCTAAGAAAAAGCGGAACGATTTTTCCCGGATTTCATTTCGCCGGTAATTTTGTGCTAGAAATATAATTTAGAGGTATTAGAGTTTATTAGGAGACATAGCTTATTCGAGAAGACCGATGTTATCGTGCTATTAATACTGCTATTAATACTGCTATTAATAGTTCTAAAAAATTATCGAAGTCTAAGGATTCTTTCAATAAATTATTTATTTATTCCTTTGCCTACTTTAAACTAATTATAAATAAATAAGTTACACTCGTATTCAAGCTGCTAATTAATGTCTCAGATTTGCTGAAAATTGTGAAAAATCTGTCGGATGTTTCTATTCGGTAAATTTCCGACAGCGCAGAGATACGCGGAAGAGGACTTCACGCCAATTGTCGCCTTTCTATTGTCGCGGTTAAACGCGAAAGTTCATCCCCGCGCGAGTAAAATCGGGACTCTGAGAAATCTCGGCGAAATTGCGTCGGTTTCAGCCACCGCGTCGTAAATCCTCGTGGCTGTCACATCCGTGACGTGTATATACGCACAGATATATATGTGTATATCTATCTATATACGCGTGTCTATAAATCTCAACTCACTTCATCCGTAGTCTGACCGGCCTTGAGCTGTAACTCCTGCAGTTCAGTGCGGGGCGGGCCGCCCTCGGCCGCACCCGCCGCTGACGTCGGTGCAGGCATCGCCGGCTGGTGGTCAGATGCTCGATGGGGCTAGATGCCGGGTGGACAGTCTTCCTCTTCCTCTCGGCGAACTCGCCTGCCGGCGCCTCGGGATACCGGCGACGCCGCTTCCTGGTTGCCGCCGGAGCCGGAACGGCGAGCCTACCGCAACCTGCAACACGAAACCAGCGAGGGCGAGATCAGACTCGGTTCTCCGGTTCAGGAGGGGGCGACGCGGTCGGTAGAGGTTTGGATCCCTACGTGGATACGCGGTGCGTGGACGTGACGTTCGCCAGGACCTGGCGAGACGGAAACGACGTCCTCGTGGAGTCGCGACTATCCAGAGACCACCCTCTCCCCTCGGGGGCGACGAGGAGCAGGGTGGGAGTGACAACGTCGCGTAGAAGCACCGTCTACGAGGAACTTCCCCCTTCGGCGACCGCGCGACGGCGAGACCGGTGCGCGAAACTATAACGAACGAAATGAACGAGACGTTTCTCGTGCTCGACCGAGACCACAAAGAGAACCCCTCGCGAGGTGGCCGGAGGGTAGTAGCACTCGACGACGACGCCGGGGTGAGACTTTGCGGAATTCCGCGGGCGGATTGGCAGCCGCGCCGCGGTGTGCCGGTAGTCGCGGCGAATATGTGTGTAAATTTACGTGTGTGCACGTGTATGTGCGTGGTCAGCGCGTGTGCGCGACTGCACACTCATACATGACGGGGTGGAAAATCAATACCCCCGACCGACCGACCGACCGACCCACCGACGATGGCGTCGGGACGCGCAGACGCGACGCGGCGTCTCCGTCGTCGTCGTCGTCGCCGTCGTCGACGTTCGTTCGTTCGTTCGTTCGTTCTCGTTCACCTTCTTCGGCTGACTCCCTCTCGATGCCGACGTGGCCGGCACGACCAGGACAAACGATCAGCTGGTCGGTCGGACTGGGTGCGGGCAGGTCAAGAAACAGAGACGTGAATCGTTTCCCGCCGCGAATCGTTAGAGTGGGATAAAAAAGCATTTGTAATGAGACCTTTTAGGTGGAAAATTTGAGCGTGGGATGGCAAGCGTTTCTGATGCTCTTTTAGATGAAGAAGGAAATGCTCGATGTTAAAATATCAAATATTATATTTGAACGCTTTCGGAGTATGTTTTCTTTTTCTTCTTTCAGTCTTTTCGATCTTGACATCCACCGTAGCGAATATTAATTTTAATTCCCGATCGCATGGCTTCTTAATGAAAATTCGCAAAAACTCAAGTAGCAAAAAAATTACTCTAAATAATTTTTAATTTAATGAGATAGGGTTCTTCTCTAAAAGTTATCTAGAAAAAATCGATCAAAAAGATATTGGGAATGTCATAAAAAAAATATATACTGCGAGATTTCAAACATCTCTTTTACTTATTCGAGGTTTCAAAAATGATCCAGCGATATTGCAAACGGAAACAGTCGTTCAAGTATTAGAATGAACAATTAAGTCGAATATGGACACGCATGGTCGAACTGACCAATAACTATCCCAGCGAGAGGTGTAAGTTTGTAGCAGACCGCAGGGAATTCCCGGGGATCCTGGATCTGTGACGCTGAAAACCGCAGGATTCGTGTAGTCCGATGTGGACATGGATGAGCTGCATCTTGGGAAAACGCTTACGAAATATTCGCGATCAGGGTCCAACTGCTAATTTGCGGTCTCGGATCCGTCTAGGATAACCGTGTCGCGACGCAAAACGATCTCGAGATTCCGCGAATGTGGGCGAGATGCATTATTCACGAAATAAATATATCGCTAAAAGGCGAAACATGAAAATAATGACAATGCAATGGCTAACGTGGCTATTAGTACGAGTATACCGATGGCGATGTAACGGATGTAATTTGTTGGCTAGCTTTGTCCTTGCCCTCGAGGAAATTGGCAGGTTTCCAGGTTGAAAGGAAACCCCGCCATTGTGCCGATCCCGGCGTCGCTCGCCAAGATCACGGACGACGCGATTGGGAGACCCGAACGAGATCAGCTCGCCGTCGATGACCGCTAGAGCCGGTTAGACAAACGCACACGATCGCACCAATGAAATTGACTTCTTAACACTAGAAGTACCGAAGAACGATCATATTTGACCGTTCCCATTTTTTAGATTAATGTAAATATTTTTGCATAAAAGATAGGATCTTGAAATTTTTTTACTTTTTATGTGTTATGAGATAATAAAAAGTTAAAAAATTTCAAAAACGTATCTTTTGCTCAAGAAATAGAATATTAATCTGAAAAATGGAAATAGCCAAACATACTGCTCGGTACTTCTAGTGTTAAATTTCACGCATAAACAAATCCGTATAAATGTATTCGAAACAACGATCTTAATTTGTTTTAACATAGTAAGATTGTAATATTAAAACAATCTGTTCGTCTCTCTTTTTTTTTTTAAGAATCGATACATTTTCCGGAGTATGTTAACTTAACTTGAAGAGAGAGAAATTTAAGAATATTTAGAATATTTTTAAAAATTTCCCGGATGATTAGAGAATTTTTATATATAAAGATTAGAGAATTTTATATATTTTTATACATGTATAAGCATTTATATATGAATTATATATATTTTTATACATATATAAACATTTTATCATCATAAGAATCTTTTAGAGAGTCATCTTTGGGCTTGCGTTTTTATTTTACCCTAAAATATTTAAAGCTTACAATTACTCACGCTGGAGAAGAAACGACGACCTTGATTTTACCTCGCGATCGTTTCTCGCTATACGTTTCGCGAATTATGATAAATAAAATGCAGCCATAATAAACGAGGTCAACAGACGGAGTTTTCCCATTATCCGTCAGAAAAAAAGATTATTCAATAATTGCATTATGAAATATGGAGAGAAATTTCACAATGATTGCATTAAAATAATTCACCATAACGCTACTGTTTTCCTGAAATACTATTTAAAAATAACTTGTATTTCAAACAAATATTTGTGCAAATACTCGTCAATATTTAACGAAAGGTAGGACATTTCTACACGTATTGTTCTAAATATAGACATAATTGCAGCATTGCAAATTTCAAAAATAATAATAATAAGACTCCCGATAATTTCAACTAAAATATAAGGAAGATCGGGTTAATGGGATTCAGCGCGATAAACGGAACGCAAATTCTTATGAAAAAATTATTTAATAATTAATAAACAAGGTATAAATACGTATAAATGTACGTTTCGGATAACATTTTAGCCACCCTTAGCAGTAGAGAAATCAGAAAATGTATTAACGAGCCTGGTTTAAGTGCGATCAGTGTGCGAGAAAACCAAAACAAACAATTCTCCATGATTGTAAGGAGAATTATCTCATCAAGTTGCAAAGCTGGATGGCATCCAGTGGTGAAGTGCATCCCAAAAACTACAGCAAACGCACATCAAAAATATTGAGTGAAAGAAATTTTGGAAGGTCCAACAATTAAAAAATAATAAATAACAAAAAGAAAGTGGTAAAACAATTTTAAAATAAGAGTCAAAATAAATAAATAAATTAAATCTAGTCAGTAGAACAAAATAAACTACACAGAAGAAAGTCAGAAAGTAAAATGACGAATTTCCTGCAAATTTCATTTAGATTTCGTCATATAATTTTATAAATGTCTTCCTATCAGGGCACGCAACTCTATTCGATTCTCGACGAGAGAGACGATCCTCTAAGGGTTACGCGATCGCAACGTCACGATACGACGACGACGTCAGTCGTGTATCCACCCACGATCTGGGGTGATAGGAGCACGCAAGTGGGTGGTGGAGGATACGCTAAACGACACGTGTGCGGTCGATTGTGCCGCAGCATGTCATGACGATGCGGCGATCTGGATGCACTTGCACACCAGTTTGTCGCACACGTTTTGCAACAAACCCGGTTAGTACTCAGGGCGGAAAAGGAGAAGAGGAGGCTTTGTCGAGACACACGCATGGATAAAACTCGCGATAAAACGGGAGGAATAAAATCCGATTGTATCCGACTCGTTTGATCCCGAAGAAAGGAATGAAGAACAGAGAGATTTTAACTCTTAGAGGACAACGAGACGTTATAACGCTTCGAAATCGGTATCATATTTTCCAATTACATATTAAACAAATATATTTTTAATATGTTATTTAAATTTAGTAGAACGAAACTTTCGTGATTTAAGAAAAAACCCTACGGTCTTTAAAGATCAACGCATTCGATATTCGCAGTGGAAACGAGACACTTTTGACACATTGCAGCCGACATGCCGCGAGATGAATTTTTATCACGCCCGTCGCTGCATATAAATGTTAAAAAAAGTGCTACAGCACCGGCTGAAATTTCGAAATTGATGCTAACGTAACGAATAAGCATAATAGCATCGTATAATACGTCAGTAATAATACAGGTGCGATTTATACCGCAATAAAAGAGAAATATAAATCTCGTTCGTACAAAAAAAAAACAGTCTACACGTCGCGACGATAACGCTCGTAATCGCGACACGCATTCGTCATGCAAATGGAATGATGACGAGCGAGAAGGGGCGGAACTTTATTTCCCGCAGCCGAGAAAGTTATTTCCCTCGGAGCGAGATCGCGTAAAAACGCGTTTCTTCTTCTCGATTTACTTTCGGAGACCCGACGCTACTTTTTAATCTGTTCGCCTTTCGGTCGACAGGCGACGAAAGTTCACGGTGCGTGCCCGTGGAGTCAATGAACATCGATCTATCTTTTGTCATCCTCATTGCGTAATATTACTAAAGGTGAAATTGCTATCTGACCGCAACCTGCATTTTGTCATGCGCTGCTGATGCTATCCGTGCATAAGGAATTACGTTATTCCGCGCGGTTTACGCTACTTCAACTCCAGACCACGTCTCTACCGCGTATCGCCAAGTCGCTCTGTTGAAAAGATAGAAAAGTAATACAAGTAAAAAAATTAGCATTTTTGAGATAATGAAAGGAAATCAATCCTAAAGATTAATATATTTTTGCGGAAAAACGATACATTTGTAGCTTGTTTGCTTATATGGAAAAGTGTCACAACACTGATAAGGGATAAAATTTATATTATACTAAGGTTGTGCAGTGCTTGAATTTTGAAAACTCATAACATAGTTTTAAAGAATACATTATAATTGAAAGTATAATATGGGAAGAAAGTGAAGTTATCCATATTCACTAGCTTAATTTAAAAAAAACATTGTTCCAATCCAGAATGTTAAAAAGATTCTACTGAAAAGTTGCTTATTTTGAGATGCATCACTTTTCTATCCACGGAGAGAAATTTTACGGCGTCAACTTAGAGATGTGCGAATTATTCGAATTCGAATCGAATCGAATCTGACGATATTCGATTCAATTCGAATCCGAATCAACGTAGTTCCAATTCGAAAGATTCGACAATATCGAATCACTGCGATTCGAATTCGAATCGGAGAAGTGCGTAAAAAGATTTGAAACCCGTTGAATCCTATCGTGCGTTCAGCGCCTTTGCGAGGCGGCCAGAAGGTTGGTCGTTACGAGACTTCGTTAATTTTTATTCACCTCTTCAGATGCTTCGAATACCTACGTCACATTCCTGGCTTGCATACAGGATTCCTACGTTTTGATTCGATTCGAATTCGAAATGTGGGTGATTCGATTCGATTCGGCGATATTTTTGTCAATTCGATTCGATTCGGATTCAAGATTTTTTTGCAAATTCGATTCGATTCAATTCTTAAAAAATCTTGATTCGCACATCTCTACGTCAACTTTGGCGAGACAAAACCAGGCGACGTTATCTCTAACTGCAGCTTGATTTTTCTACCGCAAAGCGCGATTCGCCACGTGCTCTATCGTTGCAATTATCTTCAACGTATCTCTCCGTATTTAATCGATGCGCTGATCGATTACGCTTTAATAGTTTGCTGATAACGTCGGAAATGTACACCGTGCCTGTGTCGCGCGATATTGTCGAAAACAGCGTCGGGAATAACGGCGAAGGGTGCGGCGAAGGGTGAGCTCGGGTGAAATTATCGCAGTAATTATATTTGCGAAAGACCCGCGCTCGCAATTTATACCTCCCCTTCTCTCGCAGCCTCCGCAACCTTCGCAATAATGGCTGGGTGGTTCGTGCGCATGGGGGCGGTGGTATAACATGTCGAAAGTATTGCACAACTTTAGATGCCGGGATAGGTACGGGAGCATCGCTATAAATACGAGAGGGGGGGAATAGATGAGAAAATCAATATTTTTACATCCATTCATGTGCAATCTTAACCGTGAATCACACCCGTGTCACCCGTGTAAGAAAAAACGGCGCGTGACGCGAAATAATGAATAAATGAGAGAAAAAAGGCGGCCGTAATCGGTTTCTCAGCCATGGAATGTAATAACGTTCGGGATGTGAAGTCCTTGGAGCGACTTGAATTTTCCGTTCCACGCGCTTCAGGAAAAACATCATGTACAGTCAGGGAAAGTAAATAAATAGAAGCACGTATACGCGGTCTCTTGCAAAAGGAAATTTCCGAAAAGGGGTGTATATCCGAGAAGTGAGAAAATTAATTAGGCATATTAATTAATTTAGGGAAGTTCCGCTTCGTCTTAATCTTCACACGGGCTTTTCGGTCAAACAGGCGATCACGATCCGCTAAGAGCACCTTACGTATAACAATCGTCTAATTAAATGCGCGTATGCACAAAGGGGCTACACTGAGAAAAAAAGCTGTTGCTTCAATTAAAGTGGTATCACGGGGTACCAAAAACATAAGTTGTTCATTCAATTGTATTATTAATAGACCCAATATTTGGATTATTAAAACAATGATTGAATTATTGATTTAAAAATGCAGACATTGGGTCTAATAATAATACAATTGAATGAACTACTTATGTTTCTGGAACCTCGTGGCATACCACTTTAATTGAACAGCTTTTTTTTCTCAGTGTAGGAATAATCTTTATCTAGCATAATATATATACATGCATATATTTTATCTCACTTTCAAAATTTTCCAGAAATAAAATAAAAAATTTTTTAAAATTTTCTCGCTGTTAATCCCGCATTAGGGCGCGGCCAGACTATTCGCGTTTTACGCGAATATTCGTGATTCGAGCATAGTTCATCCTTATTTATCATTTGATAAACAACAAGGACATGACATGACTCGAATCACGAATATTCGCGTAAAACGCGCATAGTCTGGCTCCGCCCTTAGACGATCTAAAATCGTGCAAGAATGCAGGATAAAATTATATTTGTAATTTTATGTGCCGCGAAAAACATTTAAAAAATCAGAAATGCGTGCATACATAAAGTACATATTAAAATACATGTAGAATTAAAATTATTTTTGATTTCAATTAAAATGTAACTTAATTTAAAAGTGAGATCGCGGAATGGACCGAATCCAGTCTCTTTAAATTAATAAATTTGGAAGCGAGCTGTAACGTGTAAGATTAAGATTTGGACATTTCGGCTTCGCTAAATGATAAACGGCGAAATCGGCTGTTAATTTTAATTACATATAAGCGGATCCGGCGACTACTACTCAAAGTGCACGGTTGGCATCTTATGATCTCGAGTTGGTTGATCTTTTCAGCTAATCGGTCCCGCGAAAATGCACATCGAGGCCAGGAAACCGGTCGGCAGGACACGTGACAAATGTCAAGTGTGATCGGATTGCGTTATCGTTGCACGTCGCGACCTCTCGATAATGCGTGAAGGTAAATTCATTCGAGAGCAACGAGAAAAATATAGATAAATGGCGAGGCTCACGAGTGAGATTTGTGGACGAAATGTCGAACGTAATAAATTCCGAGGAAACTAACTTTGGAGAAATTAATGTTGTATGCAATTAAAAATCCTTTTCAAGAATTGCGCTGAAATTTTTAATTTTCTCGCTGTTTATCCCGCGTTAGACGATCTAAAATTCATGCCACAATGCAGGATAGAATTATATTTGTAATTTTATGCCGCGTATAACACAAAAAACATTTAAAAAATCAGAATGTGTGCATATATAAAGTATACATTAAAATACATATAGGATTAAAATTATTTGTGATTTAAATTAAAATTTAATTCCATTTAAATCAAGTACGTACATATACGTTAAAATACACGGCATGTAGAATTATAAATGAGATTTTATCCTGAAATTCGAATTGTAAATCGTCCAAAGTGAGCTTTATACTTCGCTCGAAACGCAATTGAAATTAGCATTTGTTTATTTTGATAAACGTTCTAAATATAAATTCTAAGATGAGAATGAATGTCGTGATATACAAGGAAAGTTTTATAAAAACACGATGTTCAAATATCGAGAAACAGATATGGGAAAAATGATTCAATTACGCGCGAGCTTAATTATCCGCGATGAATTATTGTAAAAGTTATCCGTAAACATATTTATAATAATTACTCGATTGAGAGCTCGAGAGATCGAATTTAATTCCGATATGTCGATCGGAAATTTCAATCGGAAAATTGAGCGGCGCAGTCCCGTCGCGCCGCGCAGGATATCCCAATATCCCCGATCTGTTTTGCAATGACAGATTCTTCGATGAATTTCAAATAGATTTTATCCCCGCGCGAGCGGAAATTTGTCCTGGAGGAATTAATTAACGGCCGCGTATTAATTAATCCTTGAAGAATGAGAGGTCTCGAATACTTCGGGAGGGCGAATAAATTATGGAGTCTTACATTTTTTTTCTTTGTGAAAAAAGAACGCCGGTGGATTCCACTGGAAAGCGAGGTCGAGTTCTGTCAATTACGAGGATCGTCGGAACGACCGCGACTCTCCGCCAACTTCTCGCCGAGAAGGAACTAATTTCAAACTCATTAAAGAATCACTAAGAAATAATACGGCGGATCTCGGATTACGTACTACGTGTACGATCGCGTTTAAATCCCCCTCGCTCGAGTACAGTCCCGAGGGAGAGCTCCCTCATCCCGCGGATTGCAGCGGCGACCTCGTTGATATATTATCGGGGGAATTCTATTTTTCCTCGTCCGCCGCACAATCTATCGGTGTCATATTGCCCCTGCATCGTCGTATCCCGATCGCGAACACGCACAGGGGGGCTCAATTATAATTTCTCCTGTGTTCTATCGTGGATCGATCTCTCGCATCCGCCCCGCCGAAATCGGAGTCGGGAGGGAAACGGGGGGGGAGGGGGGACGACGTCTTGAGGCGCATGGGAAGGCGGTGCATCACGCTCTATATATAAACGAATTAGCTTATACGCGGGGAATGCTCTCACGGTGAAGAGAGCGCGCGTCGTTAATCGCCGGCGCGCTCCTGGTTACGCTCACTAACCTTGAGGCGGATCGATAAACCTGGCGAGGCTGGTGTCTGGCCGGCGGTGTGCGACTTCCTTAACTGGAGCGCTGGCGAAGGCGGCCGGCTGTCACTGGCACTGCCGACGACCGCGTACGTGCCGCTGGATAACGCGTATACGCCGTAGCAGCGACGAAGCAAGACAGATCTCACGTCACGTTGCGAGCGCGCACACACACGCACATCCACCACCACGTTCGGGCCGCGAATGAGGGAATGAGCGCAGCGAAGCGCGGCGCGGTAGCGAGGCGTCACGTGGCCAACGTCACCGGGGCCACGTGACCCCCGCCGACCAATGGGACGCGCGACGGTGCGCGCGCACTCGGCGGCGGTGGGAGGTTACCGTTACGCGCGGGAAACGGGGCGTTTCGAATGCGACGTTCCGTTCTGTTCCGTTTCGCGCTTTCTTACGTCCATTTCCACCAATGTAGATTAATTTTTATCTCCGTTTAACTTATTTTTATCTTTTTCTAATTCTTAGAACTAGAAAAAGATAGAGTAAGTTAAACCGAGATTAAAGTTATAGCGTTTTCCACTGGGAAAACTAGTGCAACACTGGTGCATACTGACAATGAGTGCAATTTCATTTTTCCAATATAAAAATCAGTTCACATATTTTCAGTGTTTAATGTTCTACTGTGTTTAATTTGACAAATTTTTGCCAGTAGAACATTAAACACTGAAAATATGTGACTTGATTTTCACATTGGAACAATGAAATTGCACTCAGTGTGCACCAGTGTTGCACCAGTTTTCCCAGTGGAAAACGCTATTAATCTACATTGATGGAAATGGACATTAGATTTTTCGCGCGCGAAACACGCGTATATCCGAGTATTCCGCGGAGGAAACAGTAATGAAGTAAAATGGATGAAAGATATATCTAAGAATGGCGATGATTTCGTATTATAACGTTATCGCGCTGACACAAGCATTAGTCAATTACCGAAGATGCAATTATGCATGCGCGATCGATTCGATGCGAAAAATATATTCTTAAAGCTAAATACAAGCTAATTTAATTCTTCTTCATTAATTTGAGTAATGAGTTAAAGTACACCTTTCTGATTTACGACTGATAACAATCGCAAAATTTTACTCTTACGCAATTTTCGCGATTTTGTCTTACCTTTTTAGTATACAATATTAATTTAATTTAATTATATTTATATTGTTTTGCATGCGTGCGTTGCTCCACTTCATTCCTACGACAGAACTCCGCGTAAATTCGCTATTTACGCGCCTTTTTAGATCCGCCGGGATGGAAGGAGACAATTTCAGACCGCAGACATCTTACCGAATGCGAGATGAAATTTCTTTTCTTAGGAAATACTTAAAAACATCGCGAATATTTCAGCCGCGCTCTTTCGCCTTGCGTTTCCGCTCATTCGCGTTACGGATTCGACCGCAATCGGGCGGTTGCGCAACGGCGCGACTGTGTCGCGTAAAGGGCACAGAAAATCGATACGGTCTCGCTTCGGCACGCAACGTGCGCCGCATCGCCGATCATCGTTCGATGTTTCGACGATGTTAGAAAAAAAATATGGCGCACGACGACAAGAGTTAGCGCGCGTACTCACCGGCGGGAGTGAAATCCGGTGCGTGTTCTCTCGAGCCTTCGGGAACTTGCCGTTCCCTCCACGATAATCTTCAATACCGTGCAGCTGAAAGACTCCTGTCCGGCGAAGCGCAGCCCGCTGCACTGACAACCAGAAGTTGGCCGCGCAGACCCCTCCTGCCGCGGAAGCCGCCAACGACGTAATTCGAACGGTAACCATGGAGACGGAACAAAGCGCGGGTAAAATGAAACCGGCGGACTCAAACCCGAAATGGTTTTCTTTTTGTCTTTTTTTTTTGACAAACTCGTGTACTTTATTAACCCGTGGTCCGTGTACGTAGAATATAACATATATGTATGTATATATATGTGCACAATTATACAAATCTCGTTTATACAGTCAATCTTATAGATTGCGACTTCTATGTAAGAATAATAACCGTAAACCTAAATGTAAGTGCAACTGTGATCGGCCATAGTGATACGCATGATGTGTAATTATTGGCCGCATTCAGCAGACTCAACAGTTGGGCAACATTACTAGATTTTCCGCTGAATCTCGACGTTGATTTGTTGGTTCTAAAAGTAAGAGCCAATCACGTTCGATTGCTACTAAGCGGTTTGTTCTGCTGAATGCGCCCAATGTATTAACTGATGTATATAGACTGTTGCAATCTAGTAATAACTTGCAAAGAAACCTTGAAGTACGATACGCATTAAATTGTAGATGCTGTAAAATCTTAGGCTGGCGTCCCATGAAGCGGATTACGCGAAAGCGAAATCAGCGGACCCGCTCCATGAAATGCCAGCCTTAAAGCTTCCTATTTCCTGATTATATCTTTCCATAATACACGAATTTATTAACAAATACTATCTTTTTTTTTGTTTTTTTTTGAATGCGGTTCGTGTAAGTTTTAATACATTTAAGATTAAAGAAAAGATATGATTGTCTCTGGTATATCCTAATCTTACTTTCGGTTAGATATTTCTAAAACGTGGAGGATGACATCGTCTACCGTTTTCGTTGTCAAGAGAGACTTCACCGTTTTGTCGTTCACCATGTCGATGACAACGGAGAACAGAAGCTTGATGTTTTGTCGTAGCCTGTCGGTAAACATCACGTTGGACTCCGACGTTACTGGATCATGTCCGCATCTTCTGATCACGGCTTCGAGGATGTCTTGTATCGGAGCCTCCGGCCAACCAAACAACTGCCAGTACCAGAGTTAAATCAGTAATTAACACCTAATTTATTCAAATTTAAACGGCAATATAACAAGGTTAAATTAAACAAAATAAATTATACTTGTAACGTTTCCTCATCGATAAGTATCCTCAAAAAGTCTATGATGGCCTTCAATAACTCATCGGTGGAGAGTTTTTTGGATTCACCGGTTTTCGTTTTGGCATCGGCGATCGACGCAATTTTGAACAACTGCGTTTGCAAATGCTTCTTTTCAACCTCGTTCATTACGTCCTCCAACAGTTCCCGATGCTTCGCTCGAATATGCCGCATCAGGCAATCTTGCCGGATGAACACTCTGTTGCATTCAACGCACGACTGGGGTGGTTCGCGTCTGTGGGTGTTGAGATGAGCCTGCAACGATGACTTTGCCGAGAAAGCTTTCTGACACTTGTTGCATTTGAACGCTGAAACATAATGCAAAAAGAAACCCATATATAGTAAATACAACAAATAAAACGAGTAGAGGCAGCCTATTTTTTTTAATATTATATTTATTGTATAATAATTCTCTTTTATAATATAAATATCGCTTACGTTTGAGACCAGTGTGTAACTGCTTGTGTTTCACCAAATCTTCCCTTCGCGTGAAACCTTTATCGCAGGCTTCACACGTGAATGGAATTGCTCCCTCGTGTACGAATTTCTTGTGGATATTCAAACGCGCCTTTCGATTAAATGCCTTGTCGCACACGTCACAATAAAAACCATTCTCTCCAGTATGATGGAACACATGTGCCCTTAATTGCGCTGCTTGTATGAATGATTTGCCACAATACTGACACACATGCGGTTTCTCACCCGTGTGCGTCCGTTGGTGACGATTCAGCGTTTCACGAGCAGCAAATTTCCTCTGACACTAAAAACATAAATTTTTGTACTTTCGCGTGCATTAACGGAAATTCATTGTACTTGTAAAGTAAAAAATGCGCAGTTTGTGGATTTAGAAACATCTTCAATTTAATGTAATTTACGATTAAAAACTTACAGCAATATTTTTTCCATCCGTAACGCTAGCTTGTAATATAAAACGACGCAACAAAAGTTAGTAATTATTACTTATATACTTAATTATCGCTCAAGAGAAACATGTAATATTGAGTTGTGTAAATACTCGTCGACTTGGTAAAAAGTACTTACGTATTTACACTCGAATGGCTTCTCCCCGGTGTGTACGCGACGATGCTTTTTTAGCGCAAGCGACGACAGGAATGTCTTCGGACATAAATCGCATTGGACTGGTCGCTCTCCCGTGTGCATGCGCTCGTGTACCAACAATTGTTGATTCGTAAAGAATTCCTTCGGGCAATATTTACACTTCTTTTTTTGTCTTTGGGGTGTTCCCGCGTGAGTACGCAAGTGTTCCCGCAAATTATCTTTACGTGTAAAATCTTTTTTGCAAACCTGCAACATTGTTCATTCGTACAATCATTTCAGAATATCTAATAAAAGAATATTATCAATGTACGAGATATATTACTCGTATAATTATACTTACTTGACAATTGAATGTATTACGTATGCTACCGTGACAACCAGACTGCATTATGTGCCGATTTAAGTGATAGCTCCGGGAGAAATAAGTGTCGCAAGGCTCACATCTAAAATATTGTGTAACAATAAAAAGTACAAATAATGAAAGGAACAAAATATAGAAAATTATTTTGGAAAATTATTATAAAGTTAAAACTTTATAAAGATATTTTTATTTGGATAAGAATGACTTAAATTAATCTAACTTTGTATGAGCAAAGTATTGTATATAAGCATACCTAAAAATTTTGCGATCTTCATGTGTTGTATAACGATGCTTATTCAAGGCTTTCTTATCACGAAAGGAAGAGCCGCATTCGTTGCATGTGCACGAGTCACACTTCCAGTGTATGACTATAACGTGTCTTTCCAAAGATGCCTTATTCTTGAAACTGAGGTCGCAATTTGAGCACTTGAACTGTCCACCGCTATGCGCCGTCTTTAAATCTTCCGCACAGCAATGACATTGTGTTTCGGGCACGGGCTTGATTACAGGTTTTTCATTGTTATTCTTTTGGCTCTTAGAATCTGAATCTAAAAGTATAGTCAGACTGTAACATCTTTTGTAACGTGGAAATGAGCAGATAATCCTGTTCAATGCATAGCCACATACCTTCAGCACTTAAACTTAAACTTAATGGATCGTCCTCATCCTCTTCCTCCTCTTCTGAATCATAACTTGTCGTATTATCAAGCCCCATAATATTGATCGAATCATCTTCTTCTCTGCACATGTCTACATGTTTCAGCAACATCTATCTCAGCATTATAAGAGAAATCATTAATAAAAATGAAAAACATGAGAAAGTGACGGATGCATGAAACACAGGCTAAAAAAACAAGAGAAATAAAACTACAACTTACATCCTTAGACTGGAATATACGCTGACATGTTACGCATTGATAATCAGTTACAACCGAAATGATCAGGTCGTCTGTTAACAAAGCAAAATAAACAATATCGCGGTGAAAAGAACAAAATAAAAATGTTGAACAGAACAAAAATTACTGTTTTAATAAATTATTTTTAATAACATGTGTTAAATATAAATAAATAAAATTGTCTTAAAATTTATTACATATATAAATAAATAAAATTAACTCGGCAATATCTTGCGTACAGCATAAAAACTATACTATGTGGATTTGCGGGAGTTATGTAAATATTTAGAGATATGCACACAAGATTAGAGGTGTGCGAATAGTTCGAATTCGAATCGAATCGAATCGAATCACAGTAGATTCGATTCGATTTGTTTTCGAATCTAATAGGTTCGAATTCGAATAATTCGAGAATTTCGAATCATCGATGGTTCGATTTCGAATCGATGGCCTATTTTGATTGCTTCATTTAATTTGTCATGTAAATCCGGGAAATTTTGATTCAAATTCGATTCATATTCGAATCGAAGAGGTTCGATTCGATTCGATTCGACGTGAAAATTTCAGATTCGATTCGATTTGATTTCGAACATGTTATCAAAGATTCGATTCGATTCGATTCGACTTGCAAATACTTGATTCGCACACGTCTACACAAGATGTCTCAAGATTTAGTTCTAAAAATTACGCAGTTGCGAAAAATGAACAGCAAATCTATCAAAAATCATATAATAGTGTTTAAATTCTGATACACCCTTAATATAAATAAATATTAAAGATGTTGCAAAATATAATTACCTTTCTCATTATCAGTGGCTGGTCTACTGGCCACAACTATAGGTTCTTCCTGTGGGATGTTCCCATCTGTAAAAACAGGATATTCATATTGTTTTAAATAATTAAAATCTTTATATTATTGAACATTTTACTTCTGAATAATCAAATTACCAAATAAGATCTCTGTGGCTTCGTTTTCTATTAGTATATGACACTCCTCAATCTTCACGATCTCTGCAAAAAGATTTGTTAAATCATTTATAAAAGAAAAAAAATCTTAAACATAAATTATACATATAAAATTACTATTTTAATAAATTACTTTTAATTGCATGTATTGAGCCAAATAAAATTAACTCTATAATATTTTGCGTAATCTTAGTTTCAATGCTATTTTAATCCTAATTTATCTGTTGCTCGAATTGTTCTAATATTCATAATTCTTCGATAACACTTAATTACCTATTAGAAACATAAATACTGTATAAATAAAGAATGTACAAGTGCTCCCTTTGTAATAAATTATACATAAGAAGCTATGCTCTACAGAGTTGTATCTTCATGTTTCTCTATTTTTTAGTGGACAGTTCAAGAAATACAAATTTTACGATCTACCACATATACAGCATTCGCAAACGATTTTGTTAAGATACACAATGGACTGTCCTATATCTCACATTCATAAGGATGATCCTAAGCCAACTTTTCTCACCTATCCTCTTCATCTCTTCTGCCATTGCGTCGCGTTGTGATTTCTATCCAGGACGTTTCCTTATTCGACTAGAGGTCTCTCCTCGGACAGGCCAGACTTTCCTTACTTGCTGCTTCCGTTCCTCATTACGGACCACTGCAAGCCATATGCAATGTCCCTTTAATCGTTCGCGCTCAAGAGGCGATATCAGAGTGTAAGAAACAACATCGACCTTTCAGCTGAGATATTCACGCAGACACGTACCTGGAAAAGGGAGAACGAGCGAGTGCGTTTGCCCCTGAAGGAACGGGCCCTTTCATCAATCCCGACGCCGCGCAAAATGGCCTACGTCAAGGGGCGCGTCGTCGTCGTCCTCCACGCGTCTGCCGCTCTGTGCTCTATCTCTCCTTCGTTCTCCTCCTCGAGCGATCTCATCTACGTTTCGTCGTCACTAACGACGCGGGACGATCCTCCTCGGCGACGATCAAACGGTGACAGAGAGAAATTGGTCAGAGCGATCAAAGCAAGAAATTGGCGACGCGCAACAAGTAACAATTTGTTGCTTTCGACCTGCTCGCTCGCTATTGGGTCGCGCACACGACTTCGGCTTCAGTGGTGCTCAAATCCGCCTCGCTCGCACCGAAAGAAAAGACTGGACCGAAAGGTTTGCGGAGCTGTCGCCTAGGAATCGTCCTTCGCGTTTCGCAATAATGCGACGCGCAAAACTTCGCGAATTCGCTGCTCGTTACGTCGATTGTGACGAACGTGCTCCCGATGAGTTTGGGAGCTTTCCAGCAAGGACACTGTAACGTACAGTGAATTATTTCATCCTTGTTTAATATTGGCAAACAACAAGGATGAAATGATTCACTGTGCACAGGGTGGATTCCGTAAAGCGCATATGCGCGCATATATCTATAGCATACGTAACGTTTACTATAGAAAAATGCGCGCATATGCGCTTTATGGAATCCACCCACAGTGTCGCCTGTGTACGTTGCTGGAAAGCACCCATTCTCACAGAATTTCTAAAAATTCATCGTATGGTATATATCTTTCAAAGATTGATTATGGGTGCTTTCCATTTAGTGACACAAGTCGGCACAAGTCGACACAAACGTCGTTCTATCTTTCTTGACTCTCAAAAGAGTAACAACCCACACAACACAAAACTCAACAGAAACGTTTCAAGGTTTCAGAAACGTTTCTGAAATATTTCTGAAACATTTCTGAAACTTTGAAACGTTTCTGTTGAGTTTTGTGCTGTGTGGGAAAGACAGAATGACACTTGTGTCGACTTGTGTCACTAAATGGAAAGCACCCATTATCTCGGAGGAAAAGAGAGGGAGTTTACCTATGGGTGCGTTCCACTTAACGCTGGCAACGCTTGCGAGCATCGTTTATCCTTATTTATCATTTGATAAACAACAAGGATGACATGACTCGCGAGCGTTGCGAGCGTTGAAGTGGAACGCACTCTATATCGACGTGTTTTTGAATTTGAAAACTTCGCAGAGTTATCGCAATGGTGCTTAAAAACGGATTGCAATTTATTTCGGTCCAATTTTGGATTTTTTGTATATTTTTCTGCTGCGTGTAGATACAGCGAGCGCGTTTCAAAAGAGGCGATTTTCGGCGATCGTTTGGTACATGTACCAAAGTGTACCAAACGTTATATATTGATATCTCATTAGTTCTGGTACACTTTGGTATACTTTGGTGCATGTACCAAACGATCGCCAAAAATCGCCTAAGGTGAAGGTTGATTACGCGGATCGCGGTGATTGGCCGCATTTAGCAGACTCAACAGTTGGACAACATTACTAGATTTTTCGCTGAATCTCGACGTTGATTTGTTGGTTCTAAAAGTAAGAGCCAATCACGTTCGATTGCTACTAAGCGGTTTGTTCTGCTGAATGCGCCCATTGGCTGCGAGACAGGAGATCAGTGGCGTAGCCAAGAGGGGGGATTAGGGGGATAAATCCCCCCCCCGAAATTTTGAAACTAAGTATGAAAATATGAAAATAAAAGATTGAAAACCGAGAGAGAAATGAAATAGTAAATGTCCTGAACAAATATTGTTATCTTATTTAATTAAAAAAGTTATGAGTTGTTCTGTGATTTTAATTTTTTAAAAATCCTTCCCCCATCCCCCGAAATGAAATCCTGGTTACGTCCCTCCAGGAGATCACTCGAAATCCCTAGAACTCCCAGATCGACGGCCAATCAACACGCCCGACGATCTAGGATACGTTCGGAAAATATACTGAAAATTTATGGCTACGTTTCCACTGAGCGCGTCACGCGTCGCGTCAACCGTAGTTAATCAATCAAAACATCCCATTTTGAAATGGGATGTTTTGGATTTCAAAATGGGAAGTTTTGATTGGTTAACTACGGTTGACGCGACGCGTGACGCGCACAGTGGAAACGCACCCTATGGCGTAATTTACATAACGTGACCCATGGATTTTCGAAATGTGCCGCTAATTGCCTTTTCTTTCTTTCTTTCTTTTTCTTTCTCCGCGAAACTTCAAGCATTATATTCATTTCGTTTCAAACACAAATAAAAAAAAGAAAATATGGCAACGTTCTAGTTTCCTCCCCCTTTCCCCGTTATAACGGATGCAAGAAACGGGATAAATGTCGTTTTACGTTATTTAACAAATAACAATTACTTAACATAATTATAGGATGTAATTAGATATTTATAGATCTATTTCTATTAGATATTTGGCTCGCACTTTCGCGAGAAAAGAAAGCGAGCGAAGGTGCGAATCGACGCGCGCGAGTCGCCAAGCTATCGCCAATCGAACGTTGACGTTGTTTCCTCTTCAAAAGGGTTTTCCCTTCGACCTATGATTTCCCTGCGGGCGGAAATCGTCGCGCAAAAAGAGCGTTTTTCTGAGCGCGCCGCCGCCGTCGCCGCTCGTGTCGACGTCGACGCGTCCTTCGACACTTCGCCGACGCGACGAGGAACACGTGACGATCGGACGCGCATGTCGTCGCGCAGGTGTCGTCCGTAACCAAGAGCGAACGGAGCGGCGTCAGATATTCCCGGTAACCGCAATCCGCACCTCTCCCTCGCGAAAAACCGAAGAGTCGGCACGAAGAACATCCGATCGCTCCGCCGTCTCGAGCTGACGGCGCTCGCCTGGATTGCCCGACGTCACCAATTCGCCGTTTCTCCTTTTCTAGGTTAGAGCCCCGTAATATACCGGGTGTCCCGCAAGTATCGGCATGTATCTTAACGATATTTTGTTGATATTTTGTCGATTTTAACGAGTTTTCGCATCGATTCTTCTGCGGGAAAAATTAATTTAGTTTATAAATTTATTATTAATTTTATTATATATATATATATATATATATATATATATTTATATATTTTATTATATTTTTTTAACTCTTTATATATACATATAAGACAGAATTAAACTTCGAACACACAATTGTTTACAGGCTCGTGAATTTAATGTTGATCTTCGCGAATATCAACATTCCTAATTTACCTTGAACAATCAGAAACTGTCCGATCAAATTGATACAGTCAATCGCTAATTGTCCTGTATATTTTTCTATCCTGAGTTTAGATAGAAACGAGTCGCCCAATTCTAAAGCTAGAATGTCCGTGACCGAGGACAGGATCCAAGAGCTGAACCGACGTTTCATAGACTTCATGAGCAAGCCGGAGAACGTGGATGCAGCCACAAAGGAGATTTACGAAGACTTGTTAGATGAGGTTCTAATGGGTTTTGTTTTCGACGTACACCGCACAACCAAAACCGGCAGTTCCGACGTCGAGGAAGGCATTCCCGATGACAAATCCTATGCCATTGTTGGTACGTAGAAACGTAACAAATGATTTGGTGATTTAAGGAGAGTTTCATCCGGATGCAGCAATTGGGAAGATGGGAAATTTATAAATTGATACGCACAGGGAAGGAATTTTTTGCAAATTCCTTTCATTCTCTGTTTTAGATTCGCCCGGTCTAGACGTGTTCGGCCAGCACCCGATGAAAAAATCCCAGGAGTGCAACTGTCCAAATTGCGAACGTGGCGTGGCAGCTTGCAGGTTCGCTACTCATCTGGCAAAATGTATGGGCATGGGTAGGAACAGCTCGCGTATCGCATCGCTTCGCATCGCGAACAATTCCAAGGACCTGAACAACTACGGCGGCGTGTTGAGCGACGACGACGACGACGTCGACTGGAGCCTGACCAACGACAGCGGCAACAAGCGCAAGCGTTCGCGCAAGGATCGCAACGGCGTGAGCAAGCGCTCGGGCAAGCAGCAAAAGCAACAGGGTAGTGCCGGCGCCGGCGGTAGTGGCTCGCAAAGGAACGGCGAGACCACCGCCGTCGTCAGCGGCAGCGGCGGCGAGCACAACGTGCACAGCAGCAACGAGAGCTCGCCGTCGAACTACGACAATATGTCGCTCATGGACAAGCGAGCGCTGCTCACGCAAATCTGTGGCGTCATGTCCGAGCACACGAAGAAGCTGTGTACCAGATCGGTACGCTGTCCTCAGCACACCGACGAGCAGCGTAGGGAGATACGCGCGAACCTGGAGTCCAACGGCCAGGACAATCTGCACGTCGACGTGGATACGTACGAGGAGAACGACGGCCAGAATCTGCGGGACACGTTGACGAGGTGGGACCGGGAGGGTTCGAGTCACTCCAGTCCAGCTGACTCTGCCTCGACCACGTCGACCTCGTCGATCAGCCGGAAACGGGAGACCAAATCCAAGGGAAAGGGGAAGGCCTCGTCGAAACGCGATCGCGGTTCTCCGATCTCACAGGGAGACTGAGGGGGGCAGGGTCGATCTGGGACTATCTCTCGATCCGGGAACGTTTCTCGGTCAAGGCTCGCCCCTCGGCGGCATAGAACTATTGTATGATAATGTTCCTACGGGCTGTACATAGATTGGAAAGGAGGGATTAACTCTCTCGAATGATTGCGAAGTTTGCGTAATACTTAATTCTAAATATTACCCACGGCGTCCTTTTGTAATTGTTATTTTTAAGAAAATAAACGGCAACGAATTGCAGAGCAAAATGTTTGCGAGATACTCATTACCTTTGACCTGGGCATCCTTTTTACTCCCAGATATTGTAAGGCCGGTATAGTATTCATAATCGGCTCTTCTATTGTAAACGGTGGGTGCAGTCCACTTGACGCTACAAATGCTTCGAATTATTTGCTTGACAAATCAGAAGAAAGAATTTTACTAATTCACCAATCAAAAAATGCTTCGAAGCATTTGTAGCATCAAATGGACCGTAGCCCGTGTCTACAATGATATTTTAAGTCGTATGAGCCATCTACAATGAGTCGCAGTCGTAAGAGTCGTAAGAAATTGACCAATCACAGTTCATTATTCTTCGATCGCAAGGAGAATAATGGACTGTGATTGGTCAATTTCTTACGACTGTGACTCATTGTAGATGGCCCTGTAGATCCCGCAGTGTTTTGGAAAGCTCTCGAGGTAAGTTACAAGAATATGCATTGAAAAATGGGAGTCTCCATTTAAAAAATTCAAGGTGACCTTCATGTAACCTTGACATCGCCACTTATGGTCAAACTAATAAGACTAGTAAATAGATATTTTTAAGCCCTACAACTTTTGTCTGAAACATTTCTTTCTAAAATGCATAGTTTATGAAATATTCGACCGTTTCCAGACTTTCGACACACCCTGTAGAATTAGATTAGACTGATATTTGTTACAGACTTGTATTAGACTAATATGGTTTTCTATGATTTCCTAACAACAAATGTTATTACATTTTGTAATAATAATATGTAACATGTATTAAATGTTACATACGTAATTTTGTACTTGGTACAGAATTGGATAAGACTGATATTTGATATATATTTGTAGAGACTACTTGTATTAAATTGATAAGGTTTTTTATAATTTCCTAGCAACAAATGTTGATATCCATAGTAAGTCGTTAAATTTATCAATTATATTAATAAATTTAATTATATTAGTTAATAAGTTTAATTGTATTAAAAAATTTGGTTTTAATTAATAAAGTAAAATCATAAACTCCGTTATTTATTTGAGAGAAGCCTTCCTAATATTACATTTAATATTTCCTATTCCGTTTCTATGAAGATCTAATGATCTTTTACTTTGGCATTTTTTTTATTATATAAATCTTTTGTTACGGTAAAATACATTTGACAGAGTTGAATTACTATGCATGCGCAAAATTTATCTTTCCAATTTGTAACATTAAAATGAAGATAAATGTTCATTATGATCTTTATATGGCTTTTGAAGTTAACTTGATTGCTTCGTATTATAAATTACGATTAATTTAAAAAAATTTTTTTATGATAAAAAATTAAACAAATTTTGGCGTATTTTTTATTAGAGATATATGACAATTTTTATTTTATATTTTGTCAAATATAATCAACCGATAAACATCTGGGCAAAAATATAATCATCTTATTTGTGTACTTCGAGTTGTGGCGAGCGAATTATAAAGATCTATCGGCTAAGTCGTAATGCAATTCGATATGCTGGAGATAAGGTGGCGGACACGTAGGAGATTAACGAATTGGGCGATACCAGAAGTAGTCCGAATGGAACACTTGACAAGGAACGAGGATTCTAGTGCATAGCTCGTGCATAATGCTGCTGCGATTTGCGATAATAACGGTAATTTCGAAATATTGCATTAACAAAAGGATATAAAAGTATCTCTATGTGTACCAATTATTGTTAAAATATTGGTAGCTAAGGAAAGATTAACGAAAAAGGTGGCTTTCTAAAATTGCATAATTATAAAATTTGTCTCACTTGATTGCTTGTTTGCCTGCTTTCCAGCTTCCAGGCAGGATGCGATACTTGTTGCCTTGTGTGCTTGTACTTTCGTGCAGTATTTCCATAGCGTTCTCCAGTAAGTTTTCCATAAGTTTGCCTAAAATATTGGAACTGAATACGTGAGAGAATATAAATTAAACCGTATACGTATGAATAAATTATATGAATAAAAGTAATTGAGTTCTTAAAGTAAACATTTAAACAGAATCTACAAAAAATTCCGATACATCGCCTTCAACGAAACACGCATTTATGAATTATATAAAAGAGCATAAATAATTTTCCAGAAATGTTTTGAATAAATGAAATTATTTTTTTTTAAATGAATATTTACAACAAATCTTCCGGAATGAACAGTGAAAAGAATTTCCTTCGAGAGATTCTATTAAATAGATTTCTATTGAAAACGTGATGCTGTAGTAAATTTAATGATCCATCGTAGTCGATGTAACGAAACATCCTAGCTGGTCGCTGCTGGAACATAGTAAGTGCGGTAATTCCAACAGCGATCGCATTATCGGCGGCAAGAATGCGAGTCTCGGTGCATATCCTTGGATCGCGAGAATAGGGTACAGCAGACCTGACGCTGACGGTGCATTAAGCTACAAATGCGGCGGCACTATGATCAACAAGCTATACGTAGTCACGGCTGCCCATTGCGTAGTGGATCTACCCGAAAAGTACGTATAAATATCATTAAAAAGAAAAGGAAGAAGCAAGATCTTTGCAATATATTGCCAAGCGCACGCATCGTTCGATCAGAGTAATTGTTTTTTAACAATGAGACGATTTCTTTGACACAATTGGCTTCTTTATTGAGTAAAATTCACTTTGTGAATTTTCTCATTGTTAATCAAATTTGGCGAAGAAGAGTTATTTTGATGTTAATTGTTTTTAATCGTTAAAATGAGAAGGGACGAAATGAGTGGTATTTCTTTATTAAATTAAACCATATGAATTTGCGGTTAAACTATATTAATTAACGGAAGCGGCAGTGTGGTCTAGTGGTAGAGCGCCAGACTCGTAATCTGGAATACCAGGTTCGAGTCCACTAGATCAAGGTGAATTTTATTATTCTCCGACACTGCGCTCCCTGCCGGGAAGAGGATTCTCGGTAGGTAAAACTGGGCTCCGTCTTTCGGAAGAGACGTTAAGATGTTGGTCCAAAAACGGGTAGAGAGATTGGAGTTGTAGGAAAGGATGAGAAGGGAGAAGGATTAGTAGAGGGTTGGGAACGTCCCTTCAAAAACGCCTTGCAACCCTGAGGGGAGTCAATAAAATATATCTATCTATATTAATTAACGAGTGGTACTTCTTTATTAAGTTAAACCTTCATTAAATCACATTAATTTACGAAATAGATGACGACATCGCAATTTGTTATTGCGTTAGAATAGAAATATCGAAGAGACGCTTTAGATAACTTGAGAATTTTTAATCAGAGAAACATTACGTTTTCGTAATTTGACTTCTTGTTATTTAATGTACACGGGGATATGTCTAAGTTTCGAGGTCGGTGGTGTCCGTTTGGGCGAACACAACACTTTGACTGATCCCGATTGCGAGCAGGGATACTGCGCGGAGTCAGTGCAAGATTTCCTGCTCGAATCGGTAATCGTCCACAAGAATTACAACAATCCATTGTACAAGAATGACATAGCCATAATACGATTGAACAAGCCGGTGGTTTACAATGGTGAGTTCATCAACTGATCAATCTTTATTAACCAACTTCACTTGGTGCATCCTCGATGCGTTCTCAAAAGTAATACCCGTATTTATAGTCCTTCCTCAAGGAATAAGGATTCCTTGTTTAGCCGGTTTAGCTAAACAAGGAATCCTTATTCCTTGAGGAAGGACTATGAATACGGTTGTTAATCTGCTTTCCTTTTTTTGTAATTGATACACACAGAACACGTGAAGCCAATTTGCATGATGAGCGGTGAACTCCTCAAGAAGAACTTCATCGGCGAGACAGCGGAAGTTGCCGGTTGGGGAATTTACGATATCAGTAAGACGTTTAAACTAATTTAAGCAAATATAGTAGAAAGTAGTATAAAGTATTTAAACTATATACAAAATATTCAAACATCGTATTTGCTTCGTATTTTTCCTATCCGCGCTGTACATAGAATTCATTCCAAAATAAGAATCTCCATTGTGGAAGTAGTTTCGTTTTTTTTCTCTTAACTGGAAAAGCTCCTAAGTGGACCAAAATGTTTTCTGAAAAATATCTAATGTCAGTTCTTGGATTTATGTTTTTTAAATCGATTGGCCACGTATTTGCTTTCACTTGTTTAAATCCTAAATCTACAGATTTTAGTAAGACCTACAAATCACCTCGTTATCATTAGATGACCCGAAGCCCAGCACGATCCTGCAGACGGTCAAGCTGCCGATTGTCGAGATGGCCAAGTGTGTGATGGCTTTCAGGAGCTACGCAAACGTATCGGAGAATCAGCAGATGTGCGTGGGCGGCGTCCCGGGCGAGGATTCCTGCGGCGGTGATAGCGGCGGACCCCTGATGAAAGTGGAGAGCTTAGATGGGCCCCCTAAATACTACTTCATTGGCATCGTCTCCTTCGGAGCAAAATCCTGCGGCGCTTCCAAGACGCCCGCTGTCTACAGCAAAGTCGCCATGTACACTACATGGATCTTGGACAACATGCTCCCGTGAAGATGTTCTAGTTATGGAGAAAACAAAATTACAGTCTACTTGGCGAGCGTTTCATTTCGTCGAGATATCGGCGGAAAGTTTCGCGTTTAATTTGATTTAGAAACACGGTCGTTTTTTTATTTGAAATAATTTACATCCGAATCTCTCATAATTGATAAGAATGCTTGGCGTATTGATATTCTCAAATATTAGACATACTATTATTAACCTTCCGACTAAATATGTTTTTTCGATACCTTTCCGCTAAATACGTGGGTCTTTTGCGTCCGACGTTATTTTCCTCGCTTTAAAGTATTTTTAAAAATCTAAAAAAATTCATGGAATGTCTACATTGTAGTTAATGATTTCTCTCATAGTCATTTTGATAAAAATTATTTATTAAATATTTTATTTTTAATAAATTCTGAACACTAACGAAGGGAAGACGTGAGTTCCTTTATTTTGGCTCGGACATCAATAACCCACGTATTCAAGCGGAGGGTTAAAAATAATTTATAACTGAAAAAAAATAGTTGCAAAAATAAAAAACCTTTAAACAAAAAGGAGGGGCGAGGAGATCATTTTGGGCGGTTTCTGGGCCCCTTTCTCTACAGTTCAAATATTTCTCAAATTATTTGTTATGAAGTCTTGATCAAAAGTTGTTAAGAGAGTTTTTCTGTAGGACGTGCAGGAGAGGCTGTATTGGCCTTAAAATCCTTTGTTAGGAAAATTGTTCTTTTTCTTGTTTTTAAAGATTTATGATATTTTCTTTTAATGTTATCTTAGATTTAAAGGCCTGATAAACCTCCCATTAGATTTTTTATCACTATCCGAAATAAACAACGGTCCGTTCGGGTTTTACCTGAAATAACAATACCCTATTCACTCGAATGACCGCAGAGTCAGTGCCAGATTTTCCTGAGTTATCATTACAGGATTTAAAAACTATTGCTTTAGGGAGCTATCAGATAAAGCAGGTTAGGTCTTATTATGCTGAACACGTACGAGTAGACGGAATGTACGAACTCCAAGTGTGCATTCATGCTGAGCGTTTACCACTTGAAAAGTATGACCTGCTGACAGAAGATAGTCATTCGAATCCGAATACAGTCTCGCCATTCAGGAAGTACAAAGTACCTAGTTTACATCTTAATTGATAAGAACCGAGAAGCCTTAAATGCCATAATAGGATACTGGTTGTCAGTGCAAGAATGGTCTTCGCACAATGGGTTGTTGCGCCTACGTCATGACAGTATTATGGTATTTAGGATATGGTAGACATTTCTTATCTAGGTATACCATTGCCAGCAAGCTTCCTGGATGACGTGACTGCAGCCGTAGAAAGTAGTGATTCGAGTCATATAGGGACGAAAACTAACGTTTTGAACTTCGCGCTTCATTCTCATGCTTCCCACTCCTCTCCTGCATTAGCTGCAAACTTAAGTTTCTAGAAAATTCTTTATTTAATATCGACACAATTGGCGAGTGATAAATTAACGCTTTTTACGACGTTTCGACCCGGGGGATTGGGTCCTCCTCAAGTAATTTAGCTATGCGCTGTGACATATAAACATTCTCTTATAACAACATGTTTCAACAATGAAGATTTTTGATGAAAAAGATCATGAGTCAAAAAATATTTGGTATAAGCGATGGTACGGTGAATTACTTGATGAGAAATTCCGTGTTGTACGAGTGTTTAAAACACAATAAATAAAACTTGAATAAAATATAAGATGTAAAATATGAAATATGAAAT